>OLKM01000127.1:53266-73266 GCA_900291075.1 Melanogrammus aeglefinus | reverse complement strand
CGCCATTTTGTCTTCTGCTTCCTATTGATTTTCATGCGTGTGGCGACAAGATCACTCGTATTGAACCCTGCGTTTCCCTCTGCGATGAGACGAGGCGAGTCACCGCACTCGCTCCCCCTGAAAGCCCTGGAACATTCCGGATGACCTTGTACATCCCTCGTCATAACCTTGTTAATGTTTCCTCAAGTGCACGTATTAGCGGGGTGACCGGTCATAGGTGACGAACACTGTAGGCGGAGGCAGCCGCGCACCCTGCTGTCAATTAGCTGCACGGCTAACGCGATTACGGCAAATTAAGTGTTTGCTTCTTCTCGGTATTTAAATGTGCTCCAAGTTGCCTTTCATGTCGACGGCCGTCTGTTTTGAGTCTAATATGGTTTTCAGTCCCAGTTGGAGAGTAATTGAGCGGATCATTTATCCACCATGCGAAGGCTGCAGGCCGACTCATTCAGTTAGTGCGTTGTTATTGTGAAGGAACGGAAGACGTTGGTCTGAACATTGCCTGTAATGACCCAATTAGCCCGCTAACAGGCAGCCTATCCGACTGAATGAGGAACTGTCCGTGCAACATGCAGCTTGTTGGTAGGGAGGCACTAATAAATTGGGCTTGGATGTGGTTTTTAAAACAGATTATATTTATTTAAAAATAAATTTGAAATAAGCTGTGCCTGCTTAAGAGTTTCCATACTGAAAAAAATTATTTTTGCGTAGTGTGGTTGTGTGTGTGTGTGTGTGTGTGTGTGTGTGTGTGTGTGTGTGTGTGTGTGTGTGTGTGTGTGTGTGTGTGTGTGTGTGTGTGTGTGTGTGTGTGTGTGTGTGCATGTGTGTGTGTGTGTGTGTGTGTTTGTGCGTGAGTCTGCTCTGGGATTGTGTGTATCTGTGCATGTACTTCTATGTCTGTGTGCATTGCTAACATCCCATTGTCTCTGTGTTGACAGGTTGAACTTCTTCAGAGACGTTCCTGACTTCCGCGTGTTGGCGTGCGGTGGAGACGGAACGGTTGGCTGGATTCTGGATTTCATCGGTAACCACGCACAGTACAGAACATCTAACACCAGACCCCCCCCCCCCCAACCCCCACCAACACCACCAAAACCCAACCGCCAAGTTTCCATTTCAAAACAGAACTGAAATTGTATTTTTGCTTTTTAATAAGAAAATACAGATTCCCAAACAAACTATTCAGTGATTTGTCTTTTTTTGGTTTAATTTGTCATGCCCTCATCTGCTGAAAACAGATGACAGGGTGAGGGGGATTGGACTGTATTTGTTATCATTTGTTTTTGCAAAACAGCACTTTTTCTGACTGAAATAGAAAAATTGCCAAATTCAGAGCTGGTCAATTGGGGTGATTATCTGAGGTGGGTGAAAGAAAATAAAACATATTAGTCATCATTTGAAGAAAAAAGAATCACCTCTCTGGATTCTATTTGTCTCCCAGACCGGCTCAGACCTGAACAGACCTGTTCCCTGCTACTCAAAAAATTGCTGCAATCTTTTATCAATCAAAGCAAAAGGAGGTAATATGCCTTGGGCAGAATGCATGTCTTTAAATAAACCCAACATTCTGGACATTTCCTTTGGACCTCTGCTTTAAAACAACCCACTGATGTGGAGAACAGGGTAGTGTCTCTGTTGGGATAAAGGGATCGAGGCCTGTCCGGCGTCGGGTTGGATTTGAAACTGGTCTCTCAATGCTTTTGGGGGAGTCTGTGATATTTATATTTGACACCATCTCTCTCTTTTTGCCCTGTCCATGACAGATAAGGCCAACCTAAACAGGAACCCCCCCGTGTGTGTACTTCCTCTTGGCACAGGAAATGATCTGGCCCGCTGCCTCCGCTGGGGGGGAGGTAGGTAGACTCCTCACAGGACCTGCTATTTTCATTTCAACTTGTTGTGTTTATTTGATTGTAATAATTATCTAATATTGACACCGTTGGACACAAAATGTAGAGATGTTCCTAGTCTTATTTTGAACCAACACCCTATCAAATTATTTTTACTAAGAGGTCAACTCTATAAGATTGAGGTAGCCATTAGCGCTGAGGTTGCAGATTGAAACCAACCTAATCATATCCTCCCATTCCAACGCACTACTCGAATACAGGTGGCTTTTGATAATATGACGTTCTCGTTGTATTGCTACAGTTTCCTTTTCAACACCAAATTTCTCAGAAAGAAAGAGACAGTTTTAATTATTGAACAATGAAACCACCACAAAACGACCTGTTTTCCAAAACATACATGTATAATGCACACCATCCCATTTATCAAAATTCCTGTATTTCACTGTCAGTGCAGTTGTTGTTGTATGCGTCCGAGAGAGGTTTTTTAGGACACTTGTAATGCCATGATGTGTGTGTCAAGATGTGTGGACATCCAGCAGTTAGCTGCAGATAGTGTTTACCCTTAAAAATCCCATCATGGTTCTTTCATAAATATTAATAATCCCCTTTTTATTTAGATATGTATTATATATATACAGTATGTCTGAGTGTGCACATTTATTTATTATTCTGTATTTTTATTTTAAAAAAATGTTGTTGTCTCACTGACTAAACACAACTACACTGCAAACAAAACACCCTTTGTCTTACGTTGGGCCTTTGCCCCATAAACCTATTCTGCTCGACGACTCACACAGACACCGGGTGTCTCTCTCCCCATCCCGCTCTCTCTCTGGCGGCTGAAGGCTACGAGGGCGAGAGCCTGCTGAAGATCCTGCGTGACATCGAGACCAGCGCCGAGGTGACGCTAGACCGCTGGCGGATCGACGTGACGCCGTCGGACCGCGAGGAACCCGGAGACCCGGCGCCATACAGCATCATCAACAACTACTTCTCCATCGGCGTGGTGAGTGGGGCCCGCCGGCATCAACGTGACGATGAGCAAGATAAGAGAACCAGGGGAAAAGAGTACATCCTGGACTGTGATGTCCTAATAATATCAGGTCTCTCTGTTCTGACTGAATGTTATCAGATATTTCTATTATTTTTATATATATATATAATATATAATATATATATATATATATAATATATATTATAATATATATATATATATATATATATATATAGGTATATATATATATTATCCCAAAAAAAATTGGAACGGTTCTTAAATAAATACTAAAAAGATAGTTTCATGAATAAATTGAAGTTGAATTGAATAGATAAAAAACGACAAAACTGCGCTGAGGGCCAACTCCCCTCTTTCGAAACACAACGGTCTAACACTCCTTATTGTATTAAGGACGACCTTCTAGTACCATATTGATGGAGATGTACTTGAGCACTGACCAGGCTGGATTGCTCCAGGACAGCCTGTTGGTGTGTATGTGTAGCGGCTGTCAGCTTGTGGCCATTGCCACGGACTTAGGCAGAGCGCACAGAACACAACCTCCACCGACGGCACCCGCGCCCTAGTCCCACATAATGACACTGATTACACATGGATCATGCCGGTCATTACTGATAAATGTCAAGGGAAATATGGTAATTGACATTTGCAGGTGTTGGAAGGTGGGGGGAACTCTCATTTGGTGGCATTCGTATGTCTCAGCGACATAAGTGCTGCATGGTCCTACAAATGTTAGTCAAATAACTGTCGCTGAATGTAATGACGTTATTAGAGGATAATGGGTGGCGGGTCTTCTTAAGGTTTTGATGGGAAAAAAATGGATCCTATTCCTATTCTCCAATGTAGCTGTGCTGTGTGAGTAAAATATTATTTTTAAAGAATCTGCCAAATACAAATGTACAAAACTGGGCATTAAGGAAAAGTTCTTCTTAACTTTAAATTATTTTGTATATTTGTATTTGTTTTTTATTACACATTGCGTTTCATATTATATTTGTGTGCGAATGAGCATTTGAAAAATGTTTCGCTGTGATTTGGAGCGGCAGAAAGGCTTTTGTCTGGCAGGAAAAGGGACGATACGTGAACATGGGGTCACCTGCCTCACTTTCCTTTTTCTCATTTGTTATCTTTCTCTATTTCACTGGCTCTGTCTTTCTCCTTGTGTTTCCTTCTGTTTATACTTTCTGGCTCTTTTTTCTTTATTTCATTATTTCTTCCCTTTCTATTTTTCAGTCTTTTTTTTTGCTACCATTTAACTATCTATCTTTCTATACATCTAAATAACAAACAAAAGATGTTCACAGCGTGTTGTTAACAAGGACAACAACAAGTTATCTAGAATCAAAGAACCCTTTGAGTGGTAAATAAAAAGTACTCTGTCCGGGGTTACTTTGTGAAGTCATTATAACTTCCTCACCTCCATGCTAACAACGGGATTAGTGCCCGTCGACCACGGCAATGGCAAATGAAGTCGTTTGTGGGGGATTAGGAAGATTTGGGGTTCTCCATGGGATTGGAGTGTGATATGCAATGTTTTGTGACACGTTCACGAAAATAACAGTATAATAAAGATTGTGTGAAAAGTCAAGCTAATAATGTTTCAGAGATTATGCAGATGACGTGAGATTGTTTCTGTAATGACATTGTAGTAAATCAGGCGGCAGCAGCGCCGGCAAAGTGCTTGCTAGCTTTGATTGGTTAAGCACTGTTGTGATGATCAACTCTTTTATAGTTTTCCATTTCTTTTTTTCAACGCCTTTACCCTCACCTTTAAGAATTATCCGTTTGAAATGAGGTTGATGCACAAATGCTGCCCAATGATCTGTCTGATACTCAAACAGAAAACAAATGTGACATCGCTATCTGACAAAAGAAACCCTTACAAGGAATTGCCATTACAATTCCAAATCCCACAGGGTTTTCTCTCCCTCCCTCGGCGGTTTTTAAGCTAACCTCCCGACACTCTTCGTCACGCTACAGCGAGACGACTCGACTCGGTGATCGGACTGGGAGAATTAATGAAGCGCTCCCTCTGGGAGGATGTGGAAGTGACGTGACGTGTAATGATCTCAATCAGGGGCCGAGACGAGAGGCAGGGGCTAATCAGAGAGAGAGAGAGATCAGCTAGCATAATGTAACCCGTCGCTCTAATGACCTGCCGTCGCACTCCCTTGTCAAAGACATTACTCTCCCCCCCCCCCCCCCCCAATGAAAGACACATCCAACCACCACCAACCCCGCCCCACCCATAATTGGAGCCAAACTTTGAGCTATGGGAGGACATTACACACGTCCCGTATTAATTTCAGCACCAGATTTTTACAATGGTAATTATTTTGAGGGGAGCTAGGGAAGGGGGGTGGGGTGGTGTCAATCCTGTGTCCTGAAGGCTTATATGATTTGTACGTGTCCTGAGTATGTTGATGGATGAACTTACTACAACTACTATGTAAAGCACAATGGACCACAGTGTTCTGTGGGAAATGCCATTATACCAGATATGCCATTGTTTTTACTGATTCTCAGATCTATGTTGGAGGAGTCGCCTGACTCTAGACTGGGACCATCACAGGAAAACACAGCTAGACTGGGTGCCTTGACACTTAAATAGACATAATTTCATTGTTCTCTGTTGGAAACATTCACATCCGCTTCTTAAGTAAAAAAGATAGAGGCACCCCCTGTTCCCCTTTAGTAATTCTTCTCTTTGCCTTCTCCTTCTTTCGCTCTGGGTATCAGATCTAGTCCATTACATTCTGCCTTTGATAGAACACTTGCTACTATAAGTTTAAATGTGTTTTCGTAATGGTCTTGTTGGTTAACATCATCGGCAGAAACTAGAAACACATGTTAACAAGGAGCCAGTACTTAACTGTTAACTTCCTTAAGGCACACAAACAACATCGACCTGTGCTCCACTTGTGACGTTGCATTTTATCTCTACCCTGTTGTTCGGGGGCTGTTGTTTGGAGCGATTGCAGCCGCTCTGTTTCTCTTGTAGCAGACCTCAGAAGAAAAGAAACACCAATAGAAACACTGGGGCTGAAACCAAAGGGGACACAGCCTCCTCTGGCCTCGGTGCTCTTGTCTTTAGCTATGGTCTTGTTTGTAAGAAAAATCAAGTTTACACACTTTCCAACCCAACACTTCCATCATCTCACCTCTCGACGCCGCCCGACGTCTGCGGGGATCTCGTGAGATTCTTTTGGTCTTCAACTCACAGCCATCTTAAAAAGACATCAAGAGAGGCACCATTGATTTTTTGGTCTTTTCACGCTTTTTTGGCGTTGGTAAATTTCGACTGCAGAGCACCAGCAGGGGGTTATCCCTGTGGTTGCTGTTGCTGAATCGCTACACTAGAAGGACGGGCTTGTAAACAGATTGCTTTGGTGCTGCCCAAAAAGTTAACTGCGTCAAGTTTACTCACAATAGCCTGCAAACTTTTGTTCCGTTTTGGATCAGGTCCATGTTAGGTTTTTAATCACTTGCTTCTATCGCTACAAAGGCCTTATTACTTTCTATAATATAGTTATTTTGACAGCGTTGAATTATATGTGTAATATATAGTTTTTTTGTTTTATCCTAAGTGACTCACAGTGAGATTTGTCATTGGTAGACCAACCAACTATTCATTGCTGTCCTTTTAATGCATTATTTTGAACATGTGAACATTTCCTGCCATTTTCATGTCATTTTTTTTCAATGCATTACATCACACATGATCATTTAGCATGGGTGTCTTATATAATAAGAATAAATAAAAAAATTAACAGGTAGGGGTAGGGCGTCTTACTGAAAGATGCACACAGGAAGGGATCGGGGATTGAGCACAGTGCACATGGGCTTGTAGTGGACCACACCATCCTAGCCTCAATTTGTATTCCCCCGTCACAAAACCCTGACGAGTCCCTATTCAAAAAACACTTTACACCACACATCACAACTCTAAAAATAACGCATCAACACATCATGGGTGAGCTTGTTTTTGGGAGCGGTTCTGCTTGCATCTTCTGGGTCCCCGTTAAACGTACGGTTAGCGTGTAGCGCGGTGCAAGCTCCTCCGTTAGCAGCACTCACCCGTCGCCACAGGACGGCCCCGCTTACCGCCGCGGGTCACTGCACAAAAGAAGGTGAGAGGGTGTGAGCAGGGACAGGAAAGGCTAAAAGAGTCACTGAAATAAATCCCTTAATGACAGAGGGGCTGGCGAGAGACAGGGAGGAAGAGAAAGGGGTAGAGATATCGAGGGGGAGAGAGAAAGTGATAGAGAGAGAGAAAGGGAGCGAGAGAGAGAGAAATCAACTTGGTTGCCAGGAGTGAAGGCAGCATCCTGTAGGTTGGTTGGAAGTTGTGATTACTCGCGATGTGTGTTTAATTAATTAGCCGGTGTGGAGACGCCGTGCTGTTCGTCAGCCTTACTGTCAATACCCTGCACACCCTTGGCTCAAACCCTCTGCCTTCCACTTGGCCGGGAGCGCACACACACACACACACACACACACACACACACACACACACACACACACACAACACACACACACACACACCACACACACACACACACACACACACACACACACACACACACACACACACACACACACACACACACACACACACACACACACACACATACACACACACACACACACACACGCACACATGCACTCGCACACGCATACACACACATGCACAAACTCACACACACGTGCACTCGCACACGCACACACACACACACGCAGCTATACACACGCATACACATGCACACTCATACTCACACACACACAAACACACACATGCAAACTCACACGCACACCCACACACGCACACACACAAATGCGCACGCAAACAAACACATGCACATGCACACACACATTCATGGAACATATGCACAGCAAAGGTGTAATCAGAATATATGGTAAATGGTGAGTTAGTTTGCAAGTTAGCTTGACGCCCATGTATGTATCAAAATGTATTCTTTTTTTTCTCAGCATGTTGCAATTTGCCCACATTGGACCACTTGTGTAACAAATGTGTTTTGCCGTTCTTCTTGTATCTGGTTGTGATTCATCTCAATAATCATCTCAAAAAAATCACGTATCACGTATCAAATAATAAGGAATAGTAAACTACTATTAGAAAATCCAACTTCAGCATTACAGTAAACTAGTCCATTTACAGGACAGGAGAAAAAGGCAAACTGACAAATTGTATGATCCACTCCTGTACTTTGAATCAAAACACCCTGTTAAAACCAAAATACGCTACAACACAGGGCTCATTGCAATTTCTCTTGTTTGAAACAAAAACATGGTTCACCGTTTGGCAAGGGACCACCATTGCATCAAACACAGCCCCCTACCACTCTGTCAGGTCACCGGGTGTGGCTCTCTCTGGCCGCTGAAAATAATCTGAAATGCATTTCAAGGCCTCAGTAAAGGGTCCTGTGGTTCTGTGTGTCTCTTCCAGGATGCCTCCATTGCCCACCGCTTCCACATCATGAGGGAGAAACACCCGGAGAGGTTCAACAGCAGGTGAGCGGAGGACAGAAGTCTTTGGGAACAGCCCATTAACTAACCACTGAAGCTGGGTTGAACCAGTAAGGACTGGTCGAGCTGATGTCATGCCTAATTGGTTATCTGTGTCTCTAGTTGTAATCATGTTGATGAAGTAATATGAAAAACATGACAATAATTCAAATTCAAATAAATCAACTTAATAACATTTTAATTTTCAAGCCAACCTCCAACCAGCCGACGTTTTTCATTTATTTGAATAATATGGATGTAGAGCACGATTGATTCCATATGTTTCTGTAAACGTGTTATTTTAGCACCAAGGTCTATAACCAACCACTATAACCAACCAACAACTGAGGTTCTCCAGCTCAATCGCCCAGTTACTGATCCCAACTGAAACACGCAGTTAACCCACCGAGAGGGTGGGCCGGACGCGATAAGGGCCCCAGAACACTCCGCTTCTCCGTTGCACGGCGGGGGCCCCCCGAGGTGACTAATTGACAGGGTTCATATTTAGCATCTGTGATTACCTTAAGGAGATGTGATCACCTTCTGAAAGGTGAACAAATGCAGCAGCCACGCTCCCATCAATATTTAACATCCCCCCCATACGTCTCCACTAGCGCCACGCAGTAATTGCGGGTGTAATTGAATTTGCTTGGCTTGTTTGACGTCGTCTTCGATGGATCAGTCCAGAGTGATGACACACACACACTGTGGACTAATAATCCCATTTGTTCTCATCATCGTATTTTAATTACGTTGTAGCCCGGGCTTGGCAGAACATTTAAGCCTCCGTGTTGTTTTGTATGCAGCAGCACTTTTGCTACAGTTCCATGGGTTTGATAGTTCGCAAAGTGACTCTGGAAAAAGGGGAAGTTCAACAGAAATTCGAAAAAAAAAAAAAAAAAAAAGTCTTTTTGAGGAGAAGACAAGACATGTCACATTTATGTTCCACCATGTTGGAGTTCACTTTAGCTCTGTACAGATTTTGGCTCAGTCACAGACCGTTACTACACGTGTCTTGTTAAACCGTTTACTGACCACTGAATATCCAAGCGATGCTCAAACTACAGAGTGGGTGAACATAAATGTTTTCGATGGTATAGCTTAAAACTCATGATTCATCTTGAGCATTGACCAGTTCACTTTCATTATTTCCTTGCCAAATATAGTGCTCTCTTTTGAAAACAATGGTGCACGCAACAAAGAGCGGTTTGTGTTGTTCAACAAATTTTTTTGGCCCTTTGAAAAATGATTGAGATATTTTAAGAAAATTATACCATCTGTTATTTGAATTTAATGAATAATTCACAGGAGGGAATGGGTTTAGGATCTCTCTATTACGCACTATCCTTTCCAATTCAATAATGCATGATTATAGTTTTTCAAGGTACCATAGATTTGGTTAGATTTGTGGAGGGGGATTCATGCCCAATGGAGACATAGTGCAACTCATCATGGAGTCATATTGTTTCAACTGGAGGAGCTTTTTCAGGCAGAATGAAGTTCTATTATGGAGGAACTGAACCGTGATCACTAAACGCTTGCCATTGTTAGACACTAGGGTTAGGCTATTATGCTTGCAAAATAGACTGCTCTTTCCAATCCCGCTTTTTGTGCCCCTACTACTGCTACTACTAGTATTACTACTACTACTACTGCTACTACTGGTATTACAACTACTACTTCTACGACTACTACTACTACCACTATTACCGCTAGTATTAGTGTAAGTACTACTCAAAATAATATGAATAATATACACATAATAATTCTCCAAATATGGTTGGTTCACAAATACCTTTTTATAGTATATAAAATGGAAATACTTTTCCGCAAAAGCATTATATTGCATTAAAATCAAAAATCGTTTTGTTACTATACTTTTTTTTTTAAAGGGAAGTTTAAACCCCCCAACAAGTGATGCAAAATTAGTGAAAATGTGTTTTTTGAAATTATAAATATTTCGAAAACAGAGTCCAGGCAAAAAAGCATTTTCATATTCCACATGACTTCATTATATATTACACATTACTTGTACATTCATTGGGGCTAATTGCCACATAATCCTCTGTTGTTAATGTCCATCATTCAAATGTCATCCAGTAATTATAAAATAACTAAAAATGACACAGCTAATGAAAAAACATCTAATCGGAAGGAACAGCGAATAAGCATAGCTGCTGTTGACATCTAGGAACTCATGTATCATCATAAGGGCCTGATTTCAAAGACCCTGTGGGATCCCAGTGGAACACAGGATTATCCAAGCCATACACTCTGTCCCAGCTATGACCTTAAAGAAAACATCAATATTTAATCAGCGCCAATTAGCTACCAAATAACGGCTCGTTGCTTTTCTTAATCGCAGAATGAACTGGTTTCCTTGATGAAATCCCATTCTCTCTCTCTCTCTCTCTCTCTCTCTTTCTCTCTCTCCTCTCTCTCTCTCTCTCTCTCTCTCGCTCTCTCTCTCTCTCTCTCTCTCTCTCTCTCTCTCTCTCTCTCTCTCTCTCTCTCTCTCTCTCTCTCTCTCTCTCTCTCTCCTCTCTCTCTCTCTCTCTCTCTCTCTCTCTCTCTCTCTCTCTCTTCTCCTCTCTCTCTCTCTCTCTCTCTCTCCTCTCTCTCTCTCTCTCTCTCTCTCTCTCTCTCTCTCTCTCTCTCTCTCTCTCTCTCTACATATATGTAACTCTCCCCATCTCTCTCCCTTTTTCCATCCCTCTCTCAATAGTTCTCGTCATCTCCCTCTATTTTCCTCTCTCTGTTTCCCTTTCTCTATCCCCCTCCACCCCCCCCCCCCCCTCTCTCCATCTCTATCTCTATCAATCTCTATCCTCTGAGTTTGCACCTTGGGGTGATTATCGGGGCGTAGGTGTGAAGATTTGACACTCGGCAGATAGATTCATTTACTGGCTCAGCCGGACCTGGAGGTGATAATGAGGTCCAGGATTAAAAGTCAGACAATCAGTCGACCTCGCGACAATCGCAACACAACCCTCCTCTCTCCTTGTGAAATATATACTGTTCCTTTTCCTTAACCCCACTGCCACCCCCTTTTTCTGCTGATCTCTCATGTAATTATGCTAATCTCTGACTCCAAGAGGCCCCGAGTCACTGAAGGTTGAGGAAGAATGAGGGAAGGAAAATAAGTGTTTGAAGGACACAGGACAAAACCAGAGGAAACACAACCGCACCGTCTATTTTAGCCTGTGTCATCCCTTTCAACTATTTGACTTGTTCACAATTGAATATAATCGACTCTTTGTTTATTTTAATGTATGCTTTTATCCAAGTCATCTTGTATGTCAATCATTTGACATTTATTTAAAGCTACTGTAGGCATAATTTGAGAGTTATAAAGATCAGTAGCGTGCAGTGACCCTAAATTTCAGCGGGGCAGTCTGGCTTGCGACCACAACCACAATGTAAATGTTTTTTTTAATATGTATATATTATATGCATTTATTATATTGTAATATACAGTATAATATATATATATACAGTATATATATATATATATATATATATATATATATATATATATATATATATATATATATATATATATATATATATATATATATATATATATATATATATATATATATATATATATATATATATACTGTATATATGCTTCACATCACTCACCCCCGTGGTTCATATTCCCTTGTCCTGTGCACACACTTGCTTTGAAAAAGTAGGAAACAAAAAACAGTATTTCTCTTTGAGCAACCAAACTAACATTTTTTCCCCCTTTCCTTCGTTGGTCGGACAATGTTTATGTCCGGCCTGTCTGGGCCAAGTTGTTTGATGGTTAACCTCTCTTTCAATTTTAACCTCTCAAATGTTTTTTTAGCAGAAACTCAACACTGTTAATCACAGGTGTAACACCACCTGCCATACCTACATCTGATATAGAAACAACGGAAGATACTGGCGGAATAATTCAAGTTAAAAAAACAACAGTTCTAAAATATGACCATGGGGCAGACTGCTTTACGACCATGCATACATCTTTTAGCATGGATTGTGTTTCTTATTGCAGCCTGCAGGGTTATGCGATAAACACACGGAACCCCAACATTGCCCCAACATTGCATGACACGTTAAACTCAACTAGAATCGCCACCCACCTTCATCCAAAATTTGATGTCAACGGACCAAAAATAGTCTGAAAGCTTACAGAAACTATAGATAGTTCACGTGACAATCTTATTACTAAAAATAGATTTGGAGGAATGATTTACTGAGGACCAATGTCTTTGGGAGCATGTTTTTTCAAGTAGTTCGCTGCTGCACCTGTCCATGAGGACGGCACTCGCCTGGTAAAGATATAGAGCTAGATTATTTTTACCTGTGATTAACGGCTAAGATGGGTTCCCCAAACCAATCAATGTCTATTTTTAAGCCTGAGGACATCTGAGGCTCTCCCCGAGGCCTGTTCTTCACCCAAAGGTGCCGTATTCACCCACTGGCCTCTACTGCGCTAACCTTTCCGCCGTGCGCGGGGAAGCCCGCCATGCGGCGCTCTTTAGCATAATGAGTGCGCTCATCAAAGACCAGCCGCGTGCCGGGTGGGGCATGTCACAGACACACACACACACACACACACACACACACACACACACACACACACACACACACACACACACACACACACACACACACACACACACACACACACACACACACACACACACACACACACACAAACAAACAGTGTGTGTGAGTGTGCACGTACAAACACACAAGCATGTGAGTGTATGAAAGTGTGTGTCTTGTTGAACGAGGAACAGGCCCACAGGTGGAAGCTTGAGTTAAAAACACACACACATGCATGCATGCAAGCGCATGGAAGCACACACAAGTACACACACACTACACACACACACACACACACACACACACACACACACACACACACACACACACACACACACACACACACACACACACACACCACACACACACACACACACACACACACACACACACACACACACACACACACACACACACATATACACTCACACACTCTCGGACCTTGTTTAAAGATGTAATCGCTTGGCTGTCCAGGGTGTCATCTATAATTAATGGAGATGTGTGTGTAATTTAGACATCTCACCTGTAGGAAGAAAGCCCCCCCTCACCATGCACACACACACACAAACTCTGAAATACACAACACACACACACACACACACACACACCACACACAACACACACACACACACACACACACACACACACACACACACACACACACACACACACACACACACACACACACACACACATTTCAAACAAGCCACACACACACAAACACTCTAGAACACACACTGCCCAAACCACTCACACGTGATGAAAATGAATACCCTATTTGTACATAACGTAACATATAGTAAAATATACTTTAAAAATGCCTCTAACACCACTGTCTCACATTGCCTTTGACATCCCAATCCCCCCCCCCACACACACACTTTCAAACAAACAATCGCACAACCTATTGGCCCCTGTACAGTCACCAGCTGCTTCATAATACGGCATACACGTTGTGATGACCAATGTTTAAGCAAACCAAACCAAACTAAACGCTGGAGAGGGCCGTATGAAAATATCGCCGAGCAGCAGGGGAAACCTGAGCTGGTGTTTACTGGGCTGTGGACCTGTGCAGCCTGCACCACGTCCACCGCCACGCACTACTAAGTTATCACCGCTGTTTGCTCTGCATGGAAATCCCCGGCACTGGACACGTGGCTGTGGTCTGCTGTACTTTAGTTTAAGTTGTTTTTGATCTGCTGCCTGCCGGCAGTGTTTCAATACTTAACACCAATTTCTTTGTTTTGAATCTGTTGCCATGTTGTCATTGTTTCAATCCACCACCGAAGGATTCAATCCAGCTAGGCGTGTGCTGTGCACCGCTGTTTGGCAGTTTGTTTATTTTAGTTTATTCAAAGTGACCTGTAGTGAATTAGGTTTTGCAGGGCATTAAGGCATTACACAGGAGGTAGAGATCTGGCATCTTGTTCAAGGCAGGACCGGCTGCTGGAACCCAGTACCTTTTAGGCTGAGAGTAGCACTGTAACTACTACACTCTCTTACCCCCTGAATGAACAATAGAATCAGTTCTAGGGGAAAACTGTTGAGACCCTGCTACTAATCTAAGGTGACCACATGAAATTGTATCAAATGATGTACCATCACGCTGCATAGAGCTAGGTTTTTCCATTCTACGGCCACTTCCAGCAACTTCCACCAACGAGTGGTTGCCGTCCATATGAGACGGGGTGCTCTCTGCGCAGGCCTCTAGCGGCGTGTAGGAAACACACAAGGGCAAAACAATACAACACAACACGGACCCATCATTTCTCAAGCTGCCAGTCAGAGTCACTGGAGGTGGTGTGGCGTTAAACAAAACAGTGCATCCATGCAACGCACACAGAGTTGCTTATGTCAATGGGATATTTATCACCTCTGATCAAGAAGGAATTAGTGTGAAAACTCCGGTCGTAGATCATTCCGGGTGAGATTAGGTGTCACCGAGGAAGAGGAGGGTTGGGTTGGGGAAATCAATGGTCCTATGGCCGCTGCCAAGTGTGACCAGTGAAGAGAGCATTTCGAGTTTGGCCCGGGGTAAAACGGCGGTACTATCGAGGCGTATTCATCTCATCAACACAGCAAATGTTGGTGACCATGCAGCAAATTGACTGATGGCCTCGGACTACAGTGGCGACGTGTTTTGGTGTGGAGGGGCAATTTGTTAAAACACAGATTTTTGTTATTTCAGTGCTGTGCCTTTGTGTTTCGCTTTAGCTAGCGTGTAGCAGCCAGGCTACCGGGGGAACTTTCTCTGTGTTGTTTTTAGTTTCATTCTGCCCGCTAGCCAGTCTGGCATAAAATAAAAGCGTGATTATCCTTAAAGTCAAGTTGAAATTAAAAGGAGTAATTTATTTACTAATTATGTACCTATTATTTACCTAGGAAACATTTTTTTGGTAATTACAGAATAGACTTCATTAAAACCAGCCACCTCTTAAAAAGCAGACAACTGTTTGCGTCTGAGCACACAGTGGGTAGCTACTCACATTTATTTCGCTGTTTCGAAACCAATGCCCTTTCAGGTCATCTGTAAGACTGTTGAGAGAAGTTCAGATGCGGTTCCCGTGGCAACTGCATTTAAATGATCACGTGTTTGCACTCGGTGACAACGTGACTCTGCGTGTTCCCTGACCACCCCTATCCAATCATTAAAACACGGAACACCAGCGAGAATGACTTTATCGTAATGAGTCGTTAATGTGTCTCCAGTGCGTTCACACGTGTATTTTTACCCAGCCGGCCTGTCATCATCAGATCACCTGAGAGACGTGTTTTAAAGGCCAGGTGTGAACAAGGTCTTTGACATCATCAGCAGCACCCACAGCTGGCTCAACCCCAGGGGCTTCCCAGCGAGCCGCCGCGCTCCCCTCCCCGACTCCACAACATGATCTTTGTGTTGTTCTTTTCCGACCAGCCCAGTCGTTTGTATATGCACTAGGTTGTTGGTTGTCCGTCTTACCAGATTTGTGTATGCACATTTGACTGGCGCCTGTAGTAGGCGGCGGCGGGCACATTAATACAACATGTGTCCCATGTTCACCACTACATTATGAATGGGGTAATGTGTCGTTTTGCATGGATATAGTCGCCTTTAAAGCACAGCCAAAGTGTTATGTGTGGTTATCTGGAGAGAAGGGGAGCTGGTTCACAACATACTGCTCAAAAGGAGGGCACAGTTGCTTCATGAAAATAGTAGACCCCGCCGGTCGACGGCTTGAATAAATCGGAACATAAAAGTGACTTTTATTATGCTTACGCTAATGTAAGATCCACCCAATTCACCTTTAAAAACATCCTCATCGTCCAGGGAATCCATCAGTGTTCTGTTGGGTCAGCTGGCCGGCCCAGCCCGGCCTGTCCGTCAGGCCGGTCCAGGGTTATCCAGCAGTCGACCGATAACAAATGAGAATCAGATGCAGCCAATAGGATGCTCCTAATTACTTAATGAACAGGGACATCAGAAGGTGATTTGTTGCCATGGTGCTCTTGTTAGTTTAAGTGGAGAGAATCGACAGGATGGTCAAATGTTGTGCCTTATCTCTGTGCATGCCTATGCCAACCACAAAACAACCAACAAGACTCTTTACGCTCAGAGAGTCCAAAACTCACATCGCATTAAGCTTTATTTCACGCAATTGTAAAGATGTAAAATGTAGCTGTATTTGCTGTGTCTGCCTATGGTTTAATGGGAATCTTTACCACATCTCCTCACGCAACAGACAGAAGGAGGCAGAGGTCATCCCATTGCGTGCCCCATGCTGTAAGACATGCAGCAGCGTGTCCTGTAGAGCAGGCCTTTATCCTCCATCTGCACGCATCCCCATCCCTCATCCCTGGACTATTGACCGTGTTGCACATTATAAATCAACGCGTGGTCCCACTACCTTGCAACTAGACTAATGAAAGCTCATCTGTAAAAAGGCTAAATGGTCCTGACAAAAGCCCTAATGAGTAAATCAATATTGCAAAGATTGTTGCTCTGCGTATAGGAATACATCCCTATGTGGGGCTCAGGGTCGGCCACGGCTGCCCCATTTTTTACTGAGCGCAGTTATGCATGTCAGCACTGTTGTCGTACAGGTTTACCCACCCCTCGGAGCAGGGGATGGATGGCTGAATGGTCTGCTGTTTCTTTTAGTCTGGGGCTTTGTACCACCTGTGTATCTCTGGGGGTATTCTGCCATCTCCGTGTTTTGGCCGGTGGTTTGTGGATAATATGAGTTATTTGTTGGTTTTAAATGTAATGTAGGGTCACTTTTTGAAAAGATACATTGTGCAAAATGTAGGTGAGTTCTTAATTGTCCGAGTTTTTCACCAATATTTTCTGCCATTCTTCCTTTCTTAACCTCTCTGTTAATAACTCGGTATCCCCAGTGTGTGATGACCATTGACACATGCTCGAAATGTACCAATGAGCATTGAAACACACCAGTGTTGTGATGACAATCAAATGTCAAACATGCTCATAACTACTCATCAACCATGCTCCATAAAATAAACCAAATACGGGCCTGTCAAAGTGTCAAGTCTCAGGAAAGGTCTTCACATTTCAAATACACCCCTCCAGGACGTCCTAAATACATCTTTATCCCAGTTTGTACTTTACTTGGGGACAGCGCTCCCCTTTTCTACTTCTAGTCTCCGTGACTCTGAGACACTATGTCCCCTCAGCCGTCCAGGGGCAGATGGTGGCTCACCATCGATCACCGGCCTTATCTGAGGGAGGGGGTCCTGCTACTGGGCGGCCAGGGGAGCCGCTCCCCAGTCCTCTGTTAATTGAGGGGGAGCAGGTAGATTAGCCTCTGGTGCCCCCCATACCGTGCCCCCAACGGTGGCCACGCATGCCTGCAGATGATCCCCTATACCTGACATAATCAGCTTACGCTGTGTCTTTATGACGCAACCACGGTGATTAATGGAGCACATTATGCATTGACTGGGTGATTAATGAGCAGTAATTGTAATTGTTGTCAGTTGTTATAAGGGAGGGTATTTCCTTTAGTCCTTGAGTTCTAAGCGATGCCTGCTTAAGAAGAATAAAGTCTCATGCATGGTGAATATCGACCAAGAATGGCAGTCCACTTAGGGGCAGAATAGTCCACAGTGTTTGACTCCCTGCGCAAAGGTTCTGTGTTAGATTCCAAATGTCCACAGCTTGTATTATGCAGGCATCATTGAGCAAAATGCCTAACTCCTACCCCCTCATTAATTTAATGTCCAACCCTGTCTAATAATAATAACATGTGAACTGCTTTGGATGGAAGGGTCAGCGAAATTACTAAATAGTAGTAGTTTGTCCTCCTATAACTGTACTTGTACTCCGTCAGACCGGGAGGTTGAAATGGGGAACAAAAGAGTGAAACACTTTCATTGGACAAGCTTTGGTTTTTGATGTGCGAGGGAAGAATGCTCTCCTGTTTCCTCCTGGTCCCTTTGCAACTTACCCTATGTCTTGTTTCCCAGAACAAAGAACAAGCTGTGGTACTTTGAGTTCGGCACCTCCGAGACGTTCTCTGCCACGTGTAAGAAGCTGCACGACTTTCTGGAGGTGGAGGTAAATCGAAACACATGCTTTGTGTGTTTTTCTGCACTGTAAACCCTCATAGGGGATTAAGTAGATAAAGAAGATATACACATTCTCGTTTTGGTTTTGTTCACCTGTTTTACAATTGTTCTTCTTGTTAACATGTGTGGAGCTCCGCTTTTACTGGACGTAGTTTCCATCTTTTTTAAAGTGAAATTATCCATTAAATCCAATTGCAGGACAAAAAAAAAAAGACGAAAGAAAAATGTTTGGTTTGTTTCAGAGGACGTCGAGTTATTTACAGATATAACCTATTTTATCCAATTCCACGGTGGCGCTGGAGGCGTGTTGACGTGATAAGACGTGGTTCAGTCTCTCTCCGTGTCTCTCCACACCCCCGCCACACTCACACTGAATCTCAGCTTAACACACAGGCAATTAGCCCTGCGCGACCCCGCTGCGTGCGATATTGAGTGATAATGAAGATAGCGTCAATTCGATTCACCGTCACCCCCGCAACCACCTCCACCACTCCTCAATGCTGTCCACACAGTGCAGAGGTCTTTATTAATTAATGTCGGATGGGTACTTACTACTGGAAGGTGAGCAACCATTGACTTTAAATACTGATCTAAAATACAGATTGGACGCAATGGTGGAAGGAAATTGATTGATTCCGGGATATTTGCAAAACGGGGGCTTCCTGATCCAAGCCCTGTTAGAGAACAGGGCTTGAAGGGGAAAGTGCTGGTTTTAACCATGACAGGACTTTTAAATTCAGGTTTTGTTGAAGGAACATTGAGATAATGGAAAGGATTTTTTAGGATTCACTTTTTATCCTTGTAAAGTTCCATTCAACTTTGTATTTGCTGATAAAGAAGTTACAGTTGACTGCCTTGTTATTTAATCCTATTAGACTTTTAGAATACTCAATTAATTAACTAAATACCTTGTCTTTAGTCAAGCAACCGTGGATACGTTTTTGAATACTTTTGTATTGTGTGACCTTTTTCTTTGTTCTCTACTCCATCTTTACCCTTCTACTTATCATCTCCATCTATCTTTCTATCTTCTATCTATCTTCTATTTCTCTGTCGTCTATCTTTCTATGAAAGTGTGACGGCATCAGCCTGGACCTCAGCACCATCTCCCTTGAGGGCATCGCCATTCTCAATATTCCCAGCATGCACGGCGGCTCCAACCTCTGGGGTGAAAGCAAAAAGAGGAGGGTCAACCGAAGGGCGGCCAAGAAGGCCCAAGACAAGAGGACGACGGTGCTGGACCCAAAGGAGCTCATGTTTGCAGTCCAAGGTACCAGTTGTCACGTTTTGTTACGTAAGTGGGCAGGATAGTATAGTAGTTTACGACCGCGAGGTACTGCATTTCGATCCCCAATGTCTATCTCCTTGAGAAAGATGCCAAAACCTCTCCCTGATCTTTATTCACATGTCTCTGGATTTGCTGGTAGTCTGGTAAATGAAAACATAGT
>OLKM01000127.1:40766-48266 GCA_900291075.1 Melanogrammus aeglefinus | reverse complement strand
TGGGACACACTCACACGTCCCCAGTACACAAACACATCCATGTACGCAGACACATACACACCAAGAGCATCTGTGCACCTCAACAACACTGGCTACAATGGCGTAAGTGACAGCGATAAGTGCATAACCATGATCGGCCACTCCACCTAAAAATGTGTGCCTGTGTTTGTGTGTGTGCGTGTGTGTGTGTGTGTGTGTGTGTGTGTGTGTGTGTGTGTGTGTGTGTGTGTGCGGCCAGCCGACAAGCAGCCAGCAGCTCCTTAGTTGGAGGAGGCTGAGTCTTCAGAGTGAGGGGGGGGGGGGAGGGGGGGGGGGGGGGTCCGCAGAAACAGATGGGCTCCGCAAGACGCAGGGCTTCCAGCCGGGACAAAATCAATGCTCATAACTTCAAAACAGAAGCCATATTAATAATTATAGTAACAGAAGATTGCTTTTGCGTTGCCGGTGCAATCTAATTAATAGCTGTTGTGTCTGTGGCGCGTCGTTCGTGTGGCTTTCCTCCCCTTTTTCAGCGGAGGAATATTCCGGTATTCAGGAGCGGAAGGCCAACCGCGGAGAGCCGGCGCTCTCCTTTTAGCTCGCTCTCATCCTCTAGTTAGTCCTGCGTTTCTGGCTCTACCTCTCGCTAAATTGTTTCCTCTTCTTCCCTTTGCTGCTCTTTCCTTTGCTCCCACCCAGCCTCGTCCTTTCATCCCTCTCTTCTTTCTTCTACCTGCTCCCACTTTTAATTCAAAATCAAATTGGCACTCGTGACGCTAAGCAAAGTTAACATTTTGAGAATTTAATGATTGAGCATATGTTGTTTTTCTTCTCTCCTAATAAGTGAATACCTTGATTTATTTAATATTTTTAATTGTTGCCAAAGTTTGCTCTGTGCTTTTGCCAAAGTTAAACATTGGTTAACCCAGTTGAGTTTGTTATCACCTTGTTTTACTGTGGCTCCTGTTAAGAGAGGGATTTGAGATCTTTACATGTCTGCCCAGTGTCCACTTGGCACCTATTGCCCTTCTAACCATCTCTGGGAGAACGGGTCTGTGTTCCTACTCTTTCTTTCATTGGGATGGGGGACATGCTCCTTGCCCTTCACAAGGCTTACAATCAGAGGCTGTCGTAAAATATGGGGCCTCAGAAGCCCTTTGAACCACAGCTGGGACCGCGGTCTAAAGTGACTTGATATCATCCATTGGTTCTTGTGTTTCCTTCCAGACATCTCGGACCAGCTCCTGGAGGTGGTGGGGCTGGAGGGAGCCATGGAGATGGGTCAGATCTACACCGGCCTGAAGAGTGCCGGGAGACGTCTGGCCCAGTGCTCCTCTGTAACCATTAGGTCTGCCTCACCTCCCAACCCCTGACCCCCTGACCCCTGTCTGACCACACATATCTGATGCCTGATGCAAAAAGAAAACAAACAAAATGATTTACAATAAACTATTATATCACTTTGCAATTCTGCAACCCAACTAATTCCTTCTTTCAAACCACATCCACACAATGAGCACGCCATCCAGGTTTACGTCATATCACAGATAACATCTACTTTTGACTCGATAAATAGAATAGGAGAGTCATTAGTCCTTGCGATATTCCAATATTAAAGATCCACTTCATAACCCTCATTTGTGTCTTGTTTGTAATCAACAGGACCACAAAGTCTCTCCCAATGCAGATCGATGGAGAGCCTTGGATGCAAGCCGCCTGCACGGTAAGGCATCGAACACGCAACATGTATTCTGCCACACCGTAGACGACAATGAGACTGCAGATATTCAGGGAGTCGTGGCGTTAGACTAACATCCTAAGGGGCAAAGCAGTAGTAGAGTCTGTGCTAATTTGTGACAGCAAATATATCAAACGCAAACAAGCAATGCAAAATGGATTGTTGTTGAGACTTGCTTACTTTTTTTATTTTAAAATCTTCTTTTGACTAATCCAAACCCAAATTATATTCAAAATGCCTGATCCTAAACAGTGAAGGAGCCACATTTCACCACACCTCTCTGCCTCTGTCTCCATGTCCTCGCTCCGTCTTTTGAGTTAACACCGCGTTGCAGCCCGGCTCTGCTCAGTAATCCAACTGAGACCCTCGACACCGCGCTCACATCTCCCTACCTTGTGTATGTTTGAGCATCTGCTTCCACAAGTGGCTGTTTGTTCGAATGTGTTCATATTTTATCCCAAGAAACTCCTCGATTCGGGTTGATCTGTTTGGTTTTAATTACAATGCCAGGCCTGTGACGGCCTGGTGGATGGAGTGCGGCCCTGATTTGCATAGCGATCGCTCCGGCGACGTGAGAGAATGGGATGCGTGACAAAAGGAGTAGTCTGCCGAGTGCTCTTGTACTCCCATGCGCTGGCAGGAACATGACCGACGACCAACTTTGGGATCTGGCAATACATAATTGTGTTTGTTAAGATGATTTCCATGGCGAGTTATTCACGTTGGTTGCCGCAGAATTTGAATCAGCCAATCCGACAAAGGCCCTTAGAAAAACAACAGAGGCGAATGCACGGGGGGTGTAATCTAACTAATTATTAACAACAACAATGATGCACTTTACATTCCCTTGCATGCATAACACATTTGACACCATTAAGGCCATCTGTTGTTCGAGGCTTTCGACAGTTAACTAGGTCTGAAAGAGCTCCCAGAAAAAGGCAGCATCAAGGAGAAATGGCATTGTGTTGAGTTACGATGTTCCTCTATCGTAAGTCATTCTGGTACATTGCTCCAGAACACATTACCACTAAACATGATGCTCTCTCTTTTATATTCTTCTTTCCCAAATAAAATGAACTTTTCCTGCATGTAAAACCCTGTTTTTTGTTGTGATGCTTATTGTGCTTGGAGACATTAAAGGGCCGCGCAGAGAATTAACTTACTTTCTATTCTGTTCCCTACATATTTTCAAACCATCTTTTAAAGAGGTTGTTAGGTCTGTACAACATATGTATACTGTTCTTTTACTGTTCTAATACATCATCCAGTCCGCACAGGATGATAATTGGTGCTGATTCGGGGATCAAGTGTGTTGCACCAGCGATTACCTTTTGAAGGCAAGGAGTCCCTCGACTGCAAATTAAAAAAAAAAAATCTGGCCACCACTTAACCCCTTCATGCTCTGCATAATTAAGTAAGGGTGCATAATAGCAAAGCCTTAATGGTGGATGTCTTCTATTCAATTGATTTCAAATTAAACAGAAAGACTGGGATGGCAAACACGTCTTCTTTATACCCCTGTGATTTACAGCTCCTCACTGTTTAATGTGTAAGCATAAAATGAAATAACTGGCTCCTTACTAAAAGGATAGAATATGAATTATGTTGTTATTTCAATCATGTATTATTATTTCCATACGTTGTCATTTTTTCCAGCCTATTTACTGGATTGTAGTGCTGATAAAAAACTAAAGATTGAAGAGTATTGAAAACAGAGATCTGTGCGCTTATAGTTAC
This sequence comes from Melanogrammus aeglefinus, assembly GCA_900291075.1. Lineage (NCBI taxonomy): Eukaryota > Metazoa > Chordata > Actinopteri > Gadiformes > Gadidae > Melanogrammus > Melanogrammus aeglefinus. Next base: position 44,812 of record OLKM01000127.1, on the reverse strand, counting down.
CGTAGTTCTGGAAGACAGCATTGCCTTCTCAATGCATTTAAGAAATATCCTCAAAAATAAGACTTAGACATATCCTAAATATGAAATCTGCTGTAGTAGCAAGGATTTTCCTTAAACCAAAACACAACAGCAAATATGTCTTCCCACTTGAACTATATCAAGACTAGTCCCATGGTGGACATCATTGTAACGTCAGCCAACAGTAACTACAGGACATGTTCTATATCTCTTAACAGAAGATAGCGCCCATGTACTCTTCAGCTTTATTACCACCTCACAGTAACTACTGCATATCTCTGTCTCTCTCTCTCTCTCTCTCTCTCTCTCTCTCTCTCTCTCTCTCTCTCTCTCTCTCTCTCTCTCTCTCTCTCTCTCTCTCTCCTCTCTCTCTCCTCTCTCTCTCCTCTCTCTCTCTCTCCTCTCTCTCACTCTCTCTCTCTCCTCCCTCTCCCCCCCCCCCCCTCCAGATTCAAATTGACCACAAGAACAAGGCGCCCATGTTGATGGGCACGCCGCAGGGCACCGGCTTTTTCTCCTCTATCATCAGGAGGACACGCAGCGAGAGCAAAGACTGATGGGAGATTGTCTCGGGCAACGCTCTGAAACACCGGTCAAAATGTTAGCTAGCCCCTGCTAGCTCTGAAGTAACAGCGCTCAGAAAGGCTGTGTCATCTACAGTGAATCCACCACAACACGTATACAAGGCCACGGAAGGATGGGGACCGTATGGGTATTTATTGAGGGCGTACGGAAGCTGCAGCCGGACATCCTGCCTCTGTTGTGAGGCAGTCACCGGGTGGAGGTGAGGTGTAGCGGGAGAGGCGGTGGCGTGTGCCACATCACAACTTGGAGGAGATCTCTGTCACCCTTTTTCTTTTTTTGCTTTAACATGTGCAGTCTACGAATGTGCTTTGGGAAGGGGTACAGTTATAAATATCTTTATTTTCAATGTTTTTTGATGGATTTCACCTCTCGCTACAAATGAGTAGATTGAGTAGACATACAATATCTCCAGTTGCTGCTTGCTCTGTGTGAAGGGCCTTTGCCACGCAGGTCCGAGACATGTTATTCAGATTGAGGCGGACATGTTATATTTTGCGAGACTTTTGGACAACATCGAGGGAAATATTCCAGAGGATTATTGACTGTTTACCGAAAAGTTTTTAAAAAGCATGCCATTGTCTATTTTTTTGCACGAAAGATATATATGTTCGCTAGCAGTTGTGTGTACAATATCTGTTGCATGGCAGGACGAGATCTGTTATTGAACCCTGTGGAAAATGAATAGATATTTGTGAAAAAGGTTATTGCCAGAATTTTTAGCAATGCCTTTACCAGAAGGTATAACCATATCACATCAAATATCCAGTTGATGGACATTTGTTTATATTGGGTCCTATGTTTTATTAAACTGGCACTCAGGTATATTTTTATTTCAAGTTGTAAAAGTTAAAATGACGCAAAAAATATGAAATTGTTTTACTGAGCTGCATTCCTTAAAGCTGCACTTAGTCCCTTTTTTGACTGAAGCCATCACTTTTTCCTCAAAAATATTTCACTAAAGGACACAGTTTTCTAACCAAAAGGGTAGAGGTGCTTGACATCATGTCTGCTCCACCCCTAACCTTAAGGCCTTCTATGACAGAGCTCAGCATTAAAATGAATTCACCATGGAAAATCTCCACAAACCAAAATTATTCACAGAGAGAAAGACATCACTGGGTTGGGTTTCATTGAGTAAAGCTACAGTAGGCAATTTATTTTAGATTTGTTTAAATTCTCTATGCAGACCAGCAGTTGAAGAAATCATGTCTCTCACAAAAACAAAAAAAAACATTGGTAATTGTAGACGTTGCAGATAAGCCCATCTAACCATTTCATTCAGGCCCTTGCAGTCATTGTGCAAGGGCCTGGTTTCTCCAAATTGCCTACACTATCTTTAAGCACTCAATAATAATGCATCATGTGTTCACTAATTATGCATACTACCTTCAACCACTTTTAAACAAAAGTGATGGCTGCATTGGAAAAGGGATCTGGTTCAGGTCCTAAGCGTAGCCTTTTGCGACCTCCCCTCCCCCCCTCTTGGTCATTGATTTGTCCCAATGTCTACCATTGAGTGCTTACAGTCTGTCGGGTATACAAGCATACATTAGCCCTTTAAAGACAGAGTACAAGATAGTTATTGACATATGAGTTTACAGGGAGTGAATCCTAAAAACAAATCAATATTATCCAAGTGAGAAATTCCAGATTGAAGAAGTTGTGTGTGTACAACCATGAAATGATGTCTACTACCCCAAATACTAATCAATCCAATGAGTTAATGAAAGTTTTGTTGAAAAACAATAACAACTAGACACAAATGTTGCAATGTTATGTGCAATGTTAACATTACTCCATGTTTCAGTGCATTAGGTGAACTATTGCACACCAACAGCTTCTCCTTCACCTTACATGAGGATATTCTATCATCAGTGAGCACCGCCAATTCAAATGTCGTCTGAAGTCAAGTGTTTTTAAATGTATGTTGAGACTTTTCCGCATGGAGCAAAACAACACAATTCCACAAGGCACAACACATTGGGCCTTTTTTTAAATGAATTATTATTGAAATGCATCCCTGCATGCGTTTAAAGAACAACGTTTGGATTGATTGTTTTTCACTGTTTCAAGTGCCATGTGCCTGTCGAGGCTGACGTCTCTCCAGCCTCAGTCCCTCAGCTTGTGAGCTCGAGTGTTTCTTACCGTGAAGCTGTATTTTTGTACACAACGTTGTTTTTAAGCCTGTTGCTACTCTCGTCTGAAGAAATTATAACGATGTGCTGTACTTGGGGGCCAAGTCCTGATTATTCTGCCTACGTTAGAAGTGTTTTAAAAAGTAAATAAATATATGTTGGTTTGACCCGGTTTTGTTCCGTCATTTTTTCCTGACTTCTCTCAGGCATATGATCAATAAACTGAATTCTAATAATGAAATTCCAAGTAAACAAAATTTCAGTTCAATTGAATTCCAATTGAAATTATTTCCAATTCCTATTTAAATTAATTATAATTTAACTTAATTTTAATTAAACTGAATTAATTAAACTAAATCCCAATTATAAAGAATTACAATTCAACTACCAAATGTATGACGATTCAACCATTGAGACTAAATCAAGCGGCAGAGAAGGTAATACTCTACTCTAATACTATTGCAAGTATCCAAGTAATTTATTATATACCCATTATATTACTTATGCTAGTACTAGCACTCATATTCTAGTAGCACTAGTATTCTTATCCTATAACAATTAAAGATCAATTCAGAATCCCCAAACTGTTTTAAAGAGACAACCCAAAATGTGTGTAACCCTATAGGTAGTTTGAGTGGTTCATACTGCACAGACTGATGTCTCTCCTCTCTGATTAGTATTGCTACTCTCTGTGTGTGTAGCTCCCAACCGCATTGGAGTGGTAAGCACTGGGCTGACTGCAGCTGGTGTCCAGTGTCAGAAGGTTTGACACCTGCACTTCACTTAGGTTCCCCTGCACTCCACAAAGAGGGGGGGCTGGGAGGAGCGGGGGGGGGGGGGGGGGCTGGAGGAGATGGAGTGGGGTGAAAGGTGGTGAGGATGGGAGTGTTTGGGGGGGGGGGGTGGGTTGGTAGTGGGTGATGGCGAGGAAGGAGGCGCCTGCTGAGGAGGTGAGGACTGAGAGGGGGTGGTGGGTGGGTGAGGAGGACTGGGGGAGAGCGGGGTGGTGGAGGAGGTGAGGAATGGGGGGGTAGTTTGCGAGGAGGGGGTGGTGATGTATAGTGGGTGAGGAGGGGTTGGGGGAGAGCGGGGGGGGGGGTCGTAAGTGGTGAGGAGTGGGAGGTGGGGGGGGTGTGAGAGTGGTGGAGGTGGTGAGATGGGGGGTGAGAGAGGAGGGGGTGGGGATGGATGGTGAATGAGGTGTGGGCTGGAGGGCTGGGGGCCGGGTGAGTGGGGGAGGTGGATTGTGGAGGGGGGAGGATAGGATGAGGGGAGGGAGGGGGTCAATCCTATAAGGACATGATACCT
>OLKM01000127.1:12500-36733 GCA_900291075.1 Melanogrammus aeglefinus | reverse complement strand
TGTTGTAGTACAAAAAGTCTGCAAGGGAAATTGTATACGCTGGAAAAACCTGTGCTAAAACTTTGTGCTATTAAAACGAAAAGCAAAGATCACCTAAAAAAAAATTTGATTTACCTTTGAATTTTCTTTGCTACAAAGTGTCTTCATTGCATAAGTTGACAAGTTTTAAACGTACTACAAAAAGTTGTGAGAATTAATGTAGTTACCAAGTTAATTAACATTTGTGAAGTTCACTTTTAAAACGTTTTAAACGTCTCTCTATTTAATCTCTAAAACATTCCAAACGTTCTTGTGTCTCTAAATATAATTAACTTCCTGACAAACCATAATTTTTTTAACGTACAATATTTTTTAGTATTGAAAATGGCGGCGGAAAAATTAATTATGATATTATACAATATCCCACCTTGAAACAGAATTTTAAAATTTATTTTAATTTTCAAACACACATTCACACATTCTATAGACATTCCTAGAAACTAACAAAGCCTGTTACAGCCGTGATAGGTGACTGTGACCAGGGACTGTTAACTTTAATACTGCTTAAGACTGGACTTTCATCTCAATAAATCCTTCAAAGATACAATTACAAAAAAAAAAATCCATTTAAACAAAAAAAAAGAAATGAAAGTAAAATAAATGTTTAAAAGTCATCCATTCTTTATTACACGTGTAATAGCTGCCGGATTAAGCACCTAAAGAAAAAAATGGATGAATTCATTTTTTTGCTAAACCGACATCGGACGGCAGCCACTGCTGGACCCGCTGGTTACACTGAGACCCAGCGTGGCGCCGCAGGGCTCGACAAAGAATAAGATGTGATTTTAATATTTCAGTAGCCTGGAGAGAAGGGCAGTGACTGCGCTGGCCACCCTGAAGAGATATTACCGCTAAAAGATTACAGTTCTGACTGTCAGGGCGGGACCGGTGAGGTGGTCAGGACGCTGGCAGACTGTAGCTTTAATGAATGACTTCCTGTCCATTAGGATGAAAAGGAATACTCTCTCATTTCAAAGATTTATTAGTTCAGGTAATTGGACTACGAGGAGGAGGACTGAATTGGCAGACTGAATTTCCGACCATCGTGGACTGAAAGGGTTGAAGGTGGGGGGAGGGGGGGGTCATTCATTTGACAAGCATATGTCTCTCTGGGCAGGCAAGTGGAAACCCCCCCCCCCCCCCCCACCCACACCTCGGCGCACACACCACTACTTTGTTTACACAAAGGTTAAAGTGGTTTCTTTTCGCCCTGGCTTGGTTTTAGAATTAGAAACAGAAAGAACAGCACTATTTACTTAAAATAAAACCATGTGCGGTGTTCCCGCCTCCTCTGCAGTCGGTTGACTTTGTGTCACAGATGCAGACTTGTGAAAGAAACAAGGCCATGTTGACTCAACGTGTCCCGGGAGCCGACGCAACCTCCGAGAGAGGGTTTCTCATCCAGGGCCTTTGTTCCACTCCCTCCTCCACCTCCACCTCCACACTCTCCTCCCCCTTTCCGTCACACACACACATTTGTTTCAAACTCTGCAACACTCAACACGCCACACACAGCCTTCGAAACGCAAAACTCCACGCTCACATGACCCAACGAACACCAGCCTCCGTCGGCACCTTTGTTTGTAAACATTTCTTTCACCTCCCCACCACCCACCACCACCCCCCCCCCCACCCCTCCTCCTCCCATACCCTCTTCCACACAGCTCTGGTCCATTCTCACTGTTCACTGCTGCTTCCCTCACTCTCATTCTCTCTGCCTCTCTGGGCTCCTGGCTTTTCTTTGTGAATGGGGGAAGCGGTGTAGTGTGTGTGTGTGTGTTTGTGTGTGTGTGTGTGTGTGTGTGTGTGTGTGTGTGTGTGTGTGTGTGTGTGTGTGTGTGTGTGTGTGTGTGTGTGTGTGTGTGTGTGTGTGTGTGTGTGTGTGTGTGTGTGTGTGTGTGTGTGCGCGTGTGTGAGTGTGTGTGTGGTGGGGGGGGTTCAGCTAGCAGGGTTCAAATGGCTCATTCACAGGCTGAGGCCGGAGACTAACCCCCCCCGTCCCCCGTCCCCCTTCACTTCCTCTGTCCGATGCGTCTCTCCCTCTTCACTTCTTCCTGGGCCGTAACGCCGTAGTCTCTGTGGCATGGTTTTCATCTCAGCCCATTCATTGTGTGTTATCTTTTGTTGTATTATTGTCGCCCTTCCTTGTCTCATCTCGGCTTATCGGCTCCATCTGGTTGTAGATATGGTGTGCCATCGAATTATTTGGTTGTGGTTTGGGAATTTATTTAAATATGTAAATGCATGAGGTAATATAATATAATGTTGAGTGTAATATAATGATTTGCAATAAGACTGTGTCAGAATGCATGATATTCTTGTCATAACATTGTATTCAATTCAACAACTTCAAAAGTATAGCCCAAAATTTATTCTGGTATGTTGCTTTAAAAAAATGGTTTAGTTCATAACAATGCAAAATATAGTATTATATCGGCTATATCTGCTATACAAATAAAAAAGCGGAAATGTTGCACGGACACACACATAATATATATTTGCTTAAACAAATGTAGATACCGGTATATTAATATCATCTCGTTCTTTCTCCTCATTACACCATGTGCATATCATTTTTTTCGACGTTGATCTGTTGATTGTTTGCTTTCATTTGACTTCACACCTTCTGAGAAAAAAAAAACCTCCCCAAGATTATAACTTTTCATGTCTGATAGAGCAAGAGACATGTCGAGACCTGCTACTGATGCAGTGATAATGAGGATTTACCTCATTGTGCTTATAAATAGACGTGCAAATGACACATTTAAATCTCTGATTGCCTTTGCCAGAGCTCAACTTGAGGGACCAGGAGAGTCTTCTACCAGTGTAAATACGTGTGATATAAATATGCCCATGCCTAATTGGACGCATTGTGGAACAGAACTTATGATTATTATGATTATGATTATGATTATTATGATGATTATTATTTTTATTATTATTATTGTTATTATTATTATTATTATTATTATTATTATTATTATTATTATTATTATTATTATTATTATTATTATTATTATTATTATTATTATTATTATTCTGTTGTGGTGAGGATGCAGAGGTTAGGTACTAGGGAGCACAGCCATCTCTGCAGGTGTAGGTGGCTGTGCCGGTAGGGGAGAGGCCAATTAGACACTGTTCCTGAACCAGTGTTTGTTTGCTGGCGAGCGCGCCGTTTCCTCCAGCCGACAGATTGAGTAGTCGTGCGTTCAAGCCGACCTCGTGGAATTAAGAGAGGGCAGGCGGGACCGAGCGCTGCATGCCATAACCGACCCGGTCATTAAGTTTGACTTTTTTGAGGTTTGGAAAAACGTCATCCGTTCCAAATCATGGTGTGTTTGGTGAGATGAGATTCCAAGGTCAGGCCGGATTTGACTGCTAATTGGTTAAAAAACAAGAAATTTTCGTTTTTTAAATACCAAAAGGTTGTGTGTGTGTGTGTGTGTGTGTGTGTGTGTGTGTGTGTGTGTGTGTGTGTGTGTGTGTGTGTGTGTGTGTGTGTGTGTGTGTGTGTGTGTGTGTGTGTGTGTGTGTGTGTGTGTGTGTGTGTGTGTCAAGGGTGAAGGGGCAATCCAAACTCCAAGAAAGGATCCATTCAATTCGTATTCCAAGTTGAAGTTTTATGTTGTGCAGTGTTGTGTTTATAATCACAATAATAACTATATATTGTGATTCTAAAAGAAGAGACGATTAATATAGAACAAATTAATACAGTAATAGAATAAAATAATAAAATAATAGAGTTAAAAACAGAATGAAAACACATGTTACTGAACGAATCACACGTTTCCCCTAACCAAAACTCATTGAATAATACATGTTGAAACAGTTTTGCATATATTGCATGCATACGTATATGGAGGCAAACTAACAAATGGACCCATAGTCACTCTACACCAGAAGTAATGTGTGTTTCGTTTCTTCTTCTGTATTTTTTTCTTTAGCTCAGGTTCCAGACAACGATGAGCAGTTTGTCCCTGACTTCCAGACAGAAAACTGTGAGTAAGAGACTTCCTACATTCTTTTGTGTGTCACGATACAGTCGTACAGTATGTGTGCATGCGTTTATGACCCTCCTTTGTCCTTGTGTATGTATCTTGCGTGTGTGAAATAGGATTTGGTAATACTTTCTATCTTCAGAAATACGGTATTCATCACATTAAATAATATTGTAATGATCAATTTCATGATTATCAATATATAACATTCAAACATATAAAAAGAATAATAACAATCTCACGGTAACAATTTTGGATTTTATTTAATAGTAGAAAATAGATCTTCAGTCCCTATGTGATCAAACTGGATTATGATTATTTTCAATTGCAGCATTTATCTATCATAATTACACCCATCAGTATTCATGTGTGTGTTGTGTGTCTGAATGTGTGTTTGTGTGTGTGCGTGTGTGTTTGTGTTTGTTTGTATATATTGTACTAAATGTGTAATTGCCCATATTTCTACGCATTGGGATTTGTTTCACTGCATCTGTGTGCGTAAATATGCGCACACGCATACACACACATAGTTGTGTATCTGCACTGTTTCACTCTGGGCACGCAAGTGTGCATGCATTTGAGTTTCTAGATGTCTTCTCACTTTTTATGAACTTACTTTCATACCTCCAGTGCTACATGGATGTGTCTGCGCGTGTGTGTGCGTCTCTGTGCACGTGATGTGTTTTCCCATCCCTCTCGGTATCTACACCTTCACTCACGCTAGCTCTCTGGAGAGCTAGTCTTGCAGATAGGCAGGCAGACAGGGTGCATGAAAGGTTGAGGTGAGAAAAATCTCTCTCTCACTCCCTCCCTCTCCCTCTCCCTCTCTCTCGCTCTTTCTCTCTCTCTCTCTCTCTCTCTCTCTCTCTCTCTCTCTCTCTCTCTCTCTCTCTCTCTCTCTCTCTCTCTCTCTCTCTCTCTCTCTCTCTCTCTCTCTCTCTCTCTCTCTCTCCCTCCCTGTCTATCTCTCTTGCTGCTACAGCAACTCTGCACCACCTCTGTGATGATATCGCAGTGTGATTTATTTGCATATGGAAACATCAAAATATTGTGGTTGATTTCCAGAACACTGAAATGATAATATTGCCCTCGCTGCCTTGGGGGATTAATATACATTAAGTTTTTCTTCTATTTATCTCAGATTTATATTTTATTCAAAATAGTTTATTCAAATGATTTCATTCTAAAATTGAAATATGAAGGTGTATCGTCACACTTGGAATAATATTATAACCTACAAATTGCTATAATTATCATATATATGATAAATTTAATAAGCATATAATACTGCAGTAGTACATGTACTGAGAACAATTAGGGAAACCAAAAGTAATTGATAATTCTTTACAATTAAGTGTTATTGCTGTTGCTCTAAAATGGAAAGAGAGAGAGAACAGTCATTAGGCAGTTAAAGCAGTTAGAGAGTGTGGTATTTCACCTGGCAGGGCACGGGGAACGCAGTCAGGGGTGATAGCTTGGCATAGCGTGGTTCTCTAGCGCAGGTAATGCCAAAGTGTAGTCAGAAAGTGAAGTGAGCAAAGCACAGCATGAACTATAGTTAGCAGACATGGGCCTCTGCAAGGAGCCAATAGAGAGCTCTGCAACTGTGGGATTTAACATGATCCAGGGCATAATCAAAGGAAAAATAACAACAACCCACAACAACTCATATGAGGCGTAGATTGACCTAGACGTGTTCAATTCGGTCAATAAATGATAAAATCAGCAGTTAGTTCCTGCTGACCTTGGGGATAGTGTGAGAGACCTAAACACCTACATGACAACCAAAAACACCCAAGATGGCCGCCACGGGCCCCGGTAATGGAGGGAGAGGCAGAGGTCACCAGCCTTGTCCCCTTGTCCTTCAGAGGTACATGGGGGGGGTGGGGGGGACACTGCTGACCATTGAATCAGCCCTGTTGGCACGGCCAGAGAGGGAGAGAGTGGCACTGACAGATGGCGGGAGATCGAGGGCACCGTGGTTGGGCTCTGGAGCCGAGATCCCAGCCGGCAGCTCTCCCATATGGGTCTGCACCGAGGAGCTGATTGGGAGAGGGGGCGAGAGAGGTGGACGCAGAGACAGCGAGGGTTGCGTGGCATGCAGACAGAGGAAGATTGAGACAAACAGAGTCGGTTGGAGACAGACGGAGGAAGACGGAGAGGAAAAGAGGACTGGGGAGACAATAAAGGAATGAAAAATAAAGAAATTGGAGAAATGAAGTTTTGCTAGAGTGATGGTAGAGAGCTTGGCAGAGAAAGAAAGAAAGAAACACATTATAAAATAAACAAAAGGGTGTTTAATGAGTGTTTGTCAATGAGACAATACAGAGGACAGAAAGGGAGAGGGAGATAGTTGTGACCGGGTATGGCTTCGTTCTTTGAGTCACCCACTTTCCTCAGGTGTTATAATCTGAACTGTTTACTTTTATAAAAAAAAAGTATTCTGCTGGTTGTCCTAGAACATGACAACTTGAAACATCCCACATTTTAGAGTAGTTGACTGCGGCTGTGGCGGCTGCATCGCTAGCAGGTTAGCGCCCTCCATCCGTTTGACACCAAAACCAGCGACAGCGGAGCATCCTGGAAGCTAATGTGTCCTCGGGCTGTGAAGACAGAGCAGTGATTCCTTTGTCTTTGCCTACAACTCAAACGCGTAGTATTAGCATAACTTAGCAGGGTAGCGGAGAGGAGTAGCGGAGGTGTAAAGTGAGACCACACGCAACCGGCAGATCAGAACCGCTAGCATTTAACAGCGACGCGAGCGCCTAGCAAAGGTGAAAATGGAATGAAGGATTCTCCACCTCTGCCAAAAGACCTGAGTGTTTTTTTTATTAATGGACTGGAGAAATATCTGCCAAACGAAGGGCCTCCGTTCTGCCAAAACACACACTTTGTGGCCCAAAACACACACTTTGTGGCCTGAAACTCACACATGGGCTGAGGCTGTAGGCCTCATGGTATCCCTGTGTGGATGTCTGGCAGTAAAAAGGATCAGTAGCTAAAAGAATAACCAGGCACTTAACTGCAGGTCAAATAATAATCACACCAAAAAAATATCCGTACAACAAGAATAAATATGTTTATTATGTGATATGTGGGACATATCTGAAATTAATACTGACAATTGTATATCATTTAAGATATAAAATGCATATACATATAACATATTATATCATTATTATATTATATATAATCTATAGGCTACTATATTATATTTTAAAAAATACATTTTTCTTTCTCCGAATTGTGGGTAAACACCAATAATACCGAGAAGGTAATGACGACCCGAAAAGAGAATAATTGAATAGATCCAATAATGGATTGCTTAATTGTTGAACAGCATTGGCTGTGCTTTAATCAATGCAGCCATAATGAGAGCAATCAGGAGCCATGATGGACCTGACATTCGAGAGGAGAAGCGAGGTGTCTTGTCCCCCTCAAGTCAGAAGGCCCAGCGCCTGGGCTATTGATTTGTGTACCGCAGCACCCCGCTGACAAAATCTATTGTGACATTTCCATTTCTATTTAGAGCGGCACTGTTTCGACATTGGCGCTACGCACCGGTTAATATTACAGTGCATGCGGCGTTGCTTAAATATTAATACCATTTTTTCTTACGCAAATTATGTATACAGATGGATAGCAATTGAGTTTGCAAGAATATCATTTTTTTCTGAATCCATGCAATAATGACAAATTAAGAATACACATACCGTAATACTGTTTTTGTTCTGCAAATGTAGAGGCTGATGAGGCCTGCTACACAAGTCAATGCAAGCAGTACAAGTAGCGTGTGTTTCAAAACGAGAATGGCCTTGCCTTAATGTACAAGTTTTACAGTAAAAATAATAACCTATCCTTCAAGACTAATTCATACTAAAAAGAATAGCGATGTCTGATGTGGTCCCACTCCAATCTGAGCAGGAGAATGCGTTTGAACTGTTGAAATAGCGAGTACACCAGTCTCACATACGCCTGTATTTACTCAACACTCGTTTGAGGCCTTCTCATAGGTAATTAGCCCATTGTTTTTCGGACTTAGTGAGAGTGTGAGCGTCTGTTAGTACGACCCCCCCCCCCCCCCCCCCCTCACAAACCCCCCACCAGGAAGTGTCCTTTCTGACCTCGGATCGATGACCCTCAAAGGTCAGGCCCCCAGCCAGGGCTGTGAACAACCCGTGCACTTTGTCCTGCCGCGCGCGTGTGGACTCAACTTCCCCGCCCTCATCTCCCCCCACCATCCCCCCAGGAGTCAGCTGGGGTGTTACCCTATCGACCAGCCTCCCCAACGAACACACACACACACACACACACACATACACGCATGCGCACTGTCAAGCACACCCATGGCGGGTGTAAGTCAGCCCGTTACAAAGCAACGAGGACCTTGTCGGCGTTCTGGCTCCGCGGCGGTGCATCCCTCGCGCTACGCCAGCTGGTGTAAACCATCGACGCTGTGGAGCGCTTTGGAAATAAACGGCTCTAAAACGATGCGTACAAAAAAAGAACCATTAAAAAAGAACCACCTCTCTCGTCTGGTCTTCTTTTGATTGGCTTATTGTTTGACCTCCTGTTTTCAAAAGAAGACCCTCAGACGCGTCGAGGGCGCTTCGATGGTGTTTTTTTTCCGTGGGACCCTGCGAGAGCTCCGGGATGCTTTCACCCGGGAACACGAGCCCCCGTCCTTCACTCTCAGCTCAGACTCACAAGTGTTTTCTCCTGTTGACGCACATCGTCGTTATCTGATTAGTGCTGACCGTGACTGGAAATGATGGGATGTTAATCAGGAATGATCACGCACTTAACCGGGCGGGCCTCCCGCTCAGCTGGGGGAGGCTCAGGTAGACAGCCCCCCAGACGTACCCCCCACCACCACCCACTCCCTACAGCTCTACCCCACCCTAAGGATCAATGGGTCTTCTTGTTTTTGTCTGGGACGTATTGACCCCCCGGGTCTCTTGTGTTCCACTACCAAGACAGTCCCCACCTGGAGGCAGAGGGGAGGCCTTACAAATGAGATTTGAGCGGGAGTTGTCAGGGTGACGGATGACACATACGTCCTTTTGTGAACGCATGCTCGGGGAAAGCCAGAACACACACAGCCAAGGATTTTGTTTCATATGTGCCAGCTGTGTGTGTGTTTGTGTGTGTGTGTGTGTGTGTGTGTGTGTGTGTGTGTGTGTGTGTGTGTGTGTGTGTGTGTGTGTGTGTGTGTGTGTGTGTGTGTGTGTGTGTGTGTGTGTGTGTGTGTGTGTGTGTGTGTGTGTGTGTGTGTGTGTGTGTGTGTGTATGTGTGGGACTCGCAAAAAAACTGAAACTGACATGATGAATGATAACAAATTACATTGAAATCCTACAATGAACAGTTTATAAAATTCTTAAAATGCGACGCAAGCGCATTCTGAGAACACTGGTTTATTTTCGTCTGTACACACAGAAGCAGGATTAGGATCAGCACTGTTCGCTAAACACCCTCCTCCATTCCCTTTGGCCTGTCTGTCTTGTCTGCTATGTGCTAGTGGCCTTCCACGCTCTACATCTGAAGATCAAGAGAGAGCCCCACAGTCCCTGCTCCGAGCTGGGCTCCAACTGCAGCCAGGACCGGCCCTTCAAGATCCACTATGGAGAGAAGTGCCTGTACAACATCAGGTACAGACACACACTCACGCACAAGGAGACCCACAGAAATATACATATACACGTGCACAGAGACGGACGCGCACGCTCACACACTCAGTGAGGCACATGCACTTCGACGCACAAATTTGCTTCTTTCTCATCTGGCACTCAAATCTGCAGTAATATCTTGACACGTTGTAATCGGCTGTAATTATCGGAACGCTATACATATGTCTACCATCAGAGCAGTGTGCTAGCTTGTGCTCTTGTAAGTTCTGAGCCTACTTTATTCTTGCAGTGAGGGTCGTGTAGTGCAGATGAGTTTTTTATTCACCTTCGGAGGTTGACTTCCTCCAGAAACCAATTAGAAGCCGTTGACGTTACCTCTTTGGAGTTATTCCATTTCACCTAATCCACACATCTTGTTTATCCTTCTCTTTCCCTTTCCCTCGTTCAATTTTTACCCACCCTGACGCACAAGTACATCTGTGCATCTGTGCACGCTTAACATAATAATCCCATTGAGGAACACTAGAAGATGAGCATGTATTCTGTCTTCAAATCGCCACGGCGCCAACTCTCCCCCCTCTCCATCCCCCGTTCCTCTCCCTTAAACATGAGAGACGTGTGTCGGTGAAGGAGCGTCTGAGTTCACCGGGTGGCTCTTCAACCGCTTTTGATTGGTGTGGCACGGCGCCTGCATAATGACCTCGTATGTTTAGCGGCGCTTTGCGTCACCAGGGGATTGTTCATGGGCCAACAAGCCCCCCCACCCCCCACCCCCCACCGCCATATATGCACACATACACTCAAACACATACACACATATTGAGATGAACACGCACACACACATTTAGATGAACACACACACACACACACACACACACACACACACACACACACACACACACACACACACACACACACACACACACACACAACACACACACACACACACAACACACACACTCACACACACACACACACACACACACACACACACACTAAAACATGACATACATACAGACACTCCAATACACACACACTCACAAACACACATGCATACACACACTCCAAACCACACACAAACACACACACACACACACACACACATTCAAACCCACACACACACACACGTGCAAACTCAAACACATACACATAAACACACACACACACACACACACACACACACACACACACACACACACACACACACACACACACACACACACACACACACACACACACACACACACACACACACACACACACTTGACACCTGCTCAGACACATTGGGCTTGACAAAGGAGACAAAGCCGTGCGTTTTGTCACGCTTCCCTCCGTGGAGAACGTACACATCCAGAGAAGGTTTCCACCACGCAGCTAAAGTAGCAGAAACTCATGCTGTCGACCCTGCATCCTCCACTCACGTATCACACTCTCCCTTTCAGAATCATTTTCTTGTCCCCATTTTTCATTTCAAATGTCACATTATTTTTTATTCAGTACTTTTATTTAATTTACATTTAATGGACATCGTTGTTGTCCATTGTCAATTTTTCGTGGCGGCGGGTAATGGCGGTTTATTGTGATTGGCTGGAGAGCAGAGGGACCAGCGGCCACCACCATGCTAATCAGGAGCCAAATATGGAAAACACATAGATAATGGAAGCACTTAATATCGCACTCTGATGCCTCACACGCAATTCACCGTTTAATAAGAAACACGCATGATGAATGGACACAGGGAAATAAGGTATTTTTGGAGAATGAATTAAGTGGGAATATGAGGGGGCATTGCACCTATTTTCCTTGACTTGAGAAGCACCTGCATGTTTGCCAATATGCATTTTGAAAATAACAAATAACTTAAAGATACTAATACAGAATAGAGGAACAATTGACCAGTGTTTTTTTGAAAATGATTCTCAAATTTTGTTTTTTTGTAAGATTGAGTTGACAAATTTAGATGGTTCTGATACAAAGTAAACAAGATGTAATTCACACCAATCAAGACAATCTACAGGGGTTGTATAAAATGAATAAAATTGGATATTTATTATTACCTAAAAATTACTCCAGGCCCCAATGTTAAGAACATTGCATACACTTATTGTAAATTACTAAAATATGTAAAATCAAGCAGCACTGAAGAAACTACAGGTTTGCACTGTCCAATATGATTTTACGTTAAAACAGAGTCTGCTCCCAACTCAAAAAAGGCCAAGACCCAAGACTGGGTTTGCTTTTCCCGTGGTGTCTTTGTTTGAAACCCTTTTGCAGCCCAAAGGGAATCAAACCACCGAACATGGCAGCGAAACATCCTTGTTCTAACAATCAACAACAGCCACACCAACAACAAAGAGCTTCCAGCTCAAACGCCGGCACCTGTCCGGGTCCCATCCACCATCGCAACCAATCACGTTCATCAGCTCACTCACACATGTGTTTTTCTCCTTCTTCTCTTCCCTAGTGCCTATGAGCAGAAGCACCCTTCCGGAATGAAGCCCTCCAGCCCCGTCACTCCCCCCTGCAGCACCCCGGTGTCCCCCCTAAACCAGGGCTCCCCCACCTCCGCCCCCACCCCAAAGCCAGACCGGACCTACCTCCCCCCCCACGCTCAGCCCCCTCAGCCACTCACCGACAATGGATACCCCATGGACCACAGGTACACGCACACACACATGCACACACACACACACACACACACCATGGACCACAGGTACACACGCACACACGCACACACACACACACACACACTCACACAACACACACACACACACGCACACACTCACATGCACACACCTGACACCCCATGGACCACAGCTTCCCCCCCCCACACACACACACACAAACACACACACACACCCCATGTACCAAAGGTACCCACACACATACACACATACACACACACACGCAAACCCAAACATTCACACACATACTCCCCATGGACCCCTACTCTTTTTTACGAGGAGTTTGCGCTTTAAATGGACACATGTCACTCACATGTGTTCCTTAATGTCTTAACCTGCATGAACAGACGTGTTCTTTCTTATTTGAGAGTTCTGTGGCTAATATTAACTAATATTAAAAGCAATGAGCATGTGTTGTGTGTGTATGTTCTGTAATGACAGGACTTAGTTAAAGCATAATTAATTTAATTTCTTTGATGAGCGCTTTTATGAGCAGAACACACAAGCAGACAAAAACACACAAACATAAACCCCCCTCACACACACACACACCAACAAATACAAACACACAGAGGGGTTCAAAACAAACACACTCCAAGGCTGTGATCACAAACCCTCGCAACAAAACACATACACACACACACACACGCACGCACGCACGCACGCACGCACGCACGCACAACACACGCACGACACGCACACACACGCACGCACGCACGCACGCACGCACGCACGCACGCACGCACGCACACACACACACACACACACACACACACACACACACACACACACACGCACACAAACACATCCGCACACCCGCACACAGACTCAGATAGAGGCTCACCACCCAGGGTGTGTTGGTTGTGTTCAGGTTTCGCCGGCAGCTCTCGGAGCCGTGCCACTCCTTCCCGTCCCCGCCCGCCCCGGTAGTGCGGGACAGCCGACCCGTCTACCACCGCCAGATGTCGGAGCCCAACATCCCCTTCCCCCCCCAGGGCTTCAAGCAGGAGTTCCCCGACCCGCTGTTTGAGCACCCGGCCATGGTGGGGGGTCCGGTGGTCCCGCACGCCTACCCGGCCTCCATGATCATCAAGCAGGAGCCCCGCGACTTCACCTACGACTCAGGTGAGTGAGGCAGAGTGCTACCCTGCTGTGTGTCACTGCACCTGTGTTTATGTTTCTGTAAGAGTGTGTGTGTATGTGTGTGTGTGTGTGTGTGTGTGTGTGTGTGTGTGTGTGTGTGTGTGTGTGTGTGTGTGTGTGTGTGTGTGTGTGTGTGTGTGTGTGTGTGTGTGTGTGTGTGCGTGCGTGCGTGCGTGCGTGCGTGCGTGGCGTGCGTGCGTGCGTGCGTGCGTGCGTGCGTGCGTGCGTGCGTGCGTGCGTGCGTGTATACTTTTTATGTATTCAGGTCATCGGCCTATATGTATGGCTTCTTCTGCCTGCCTGTGATTGTGTATCTGTATGTCCGTGTCTGCATCACATTCTGTTGAAAGTTGTCTTTGAGATGGTACACTTTATCAATCCTAGGTGGGACACTAGGGTACTTGTCTCTGTTTTGGATTTTGTCTTTAAGTTGGCCTTCAACAACTTAAACAAGTCAGTTTCTTCAACACTTTGGGAACACCATTTGGATATGTGTATTTGCGTATGCTGGTTGGGATCTAATCATCCGTGGAAATGTGACCATGGAGTTGTGACCCCCTTCTTCCCCCCCCCCCCCCATCAGTCCTAATGTGGGGGGGGATGGGGGGGGGTCACTCATCACATCATTGCTGTGATGCGAAGCAGACCCACCAGTAGTGAGTGGGCGCCGGAAGAGTGGTGCTTCTGCTGTGTGTGTGTGTGTGTGTGTGTGTGTGTGTGTGTGTGTGTGTGTGTGTGTGTGTGTGTGTGTGTGTGTGTGTGTGTGTGTGTGTGTGTGTTGTGTGTGTGTGTGTGTGTGTGTGTGTGTGTGTGTGTGTGTGTAGTCAGTCCCACTCGGGCGTTACCGTCTCTGGCAGGGGGGAGAGAGAGAGAGAGAGAGAGAGAGAGAGAGAGAGAGAGAGAGAGAGAGAGAGAGAGAGAGAGAGAGAGAGAGAGGAGAGAGAGAGAGAGAGAGAGAGAGAGAGAGAGAGAGAGAGAGAGAGAGAGAGAGAGAGAGAGAGAGAGAGAGAGAGAGAGAGAGAGAGAGAGAGAGAGAGAGAGAGAAGCAGGGCTGTAGTCCAACAGGGAAGTAGGTTGGTGGATGTTGGTGGAGGGAGAGTGCGGGGGCGTTGGGTGGGGGGGTAGGGGGGGTAGGGGGGGGTAGGGGGGGCGGGGTAAGGTCAGCTGTTATTAGGTTTGCCCATTATTAGCGCTGGGGTTCTGGTAGGACCGGTGGCCTGGGTGCCGGTCCCCATTTCCTGTGGTTTGCTAATCAGGAAGAGAAGAGAACAGGGAGAGGGAGGGGGAGGGGGAGGGGGTTGAGGGGGGGTTAAGGTCTGGTCCGGGTCCAAAGTCTGCCCTCCTGAAGCCCTCACCTCCCCTCTCCCCCGGGTCAGGGTGAGGTAGGGACGTGGGCCGACTTCCCCTGGCCAGGGAACTCGGAGGAAACAGGTTATGAATGAACCTACGCCAGGCAGCTGTGTTCATTCATAGGACAGACAGGTCGGCAGACAGACAGACACACCGTGGCGCTGGAGAGGGGATAAATACTGACACTTATTCCAGTCCATGATAGCCCCATGGTCTTGTTTCTCTCTATGGCTGAGGCGTCTGTGTGGAGGAGAAAACCAGCAATCATCAAATGGTTCTCTGGGTTTTTGTTCCCTTGGTAGTTCAGATTTGTTTAGCTACTCTCATCACCACCAATGCTCTCAGCATGGTTAACGTGTCAAGACTTAAATGTCTGGAACAAAAGCTAAAGCAAAACCAATTTTCATAAAACCTCATTCCTAGGAGTTTCCAGTCAGCTGATGATCTTGTCCACAGTGAAAACAAATGCAAACGACTTAAAGCTTCCCTGATTTACATGACAACCAACTCAGTCACTGCGCCGAGGTTCCTCCATTTAGAGAAAATAGTACTTTAAAACTTTTTATAGACCCAATTTTAAGGGTTATACAAATTATAAGCCATGATATATTCCTTCTCTGTCTGATCTTTTGTTGGACAGACTAGAATAAAACCTGTGTGTTCGCTTTGCATCCACTGCTGTACATTCCAGACGTTAGCATTAGCTTGAATTTATCAGCGGCCGCGGCAGAGCCTTGAGACTGGAGCAGGACTGTCTCTGAGGATGGGAGGGAGGGCAGAGTAATTTAATTAGCAGTAATTTCCTCTACAAGCCCATTACTTTGATGAAGTTCAGAGAAATGTTTATGGAGCTAAATGATGCGCTGCAGTCCGTTTATCGAACACTCACTTTGCAGACGTTTTGATCTCGAGCTACAGCTGGTTGGGAGGTTGTCTGTATGCAGTAAATGGAAGTTAAAACGCACTTAGAAACAAAGTAGTAAATACAGGCTGTAGAAAACAGCAAGGACGCTGCATTGGTGATTATTGGATCGTCTTAATGCCGAACAACCAAATCTACTTGTGTCGGATCAATCACTTTATATTGGTAGTGGTACCTGTTGTAACGTTAAGCATTGATGGATCGGTAAAATGTACTTCTAATGTAAGATATTGATTCACTGCAAGCAAAGATTAATTAATTTTAAAATAAAACAAAAAAAAGATAGCAAAATATATATAGCTCAATATATTTTCAAGTCGAAACTTTGTTTGAATATTGTTTGAATACATCTCACATCTTCACTGCTCTGGACCAAAATATGTCATAGTCACTAGTCACAATATTCCTAAAAAATGCTAACACTTTTTTTAATTGACCCCACATTGTATATTCCCCTCTGCACCACCAGCAGCCCCTGAAGGCCCCAGAGTCTCAGAGCGCCATGCCTCTCTGTAGCCATATAGGCCAGCTATCCTCCCCTGCGCATAGATCCACTCTGCTCAAGCATGAAGCCGCGTAACACACACTAGTGAGCGGGGCCCGTCGGGGGACGGGGGTCTGGGGACGGGGCCAACCACTCTTTAATCGCTGCCGCTGAAGCTCTTTATTTTTGGGGGGTGGAGGGATGGAGGGGGACTGACTCTCTCTCGGATAAGTCAGACGGACAGTGCTGTGCCGTAACACTGCTCTGCTCCTTTTCCCCCCCCCCATCCTCCGGCCCGCCGTCCAGCAGAAGTGCCTAGCTGCCACTCGGTCTACCTACCGGACGGGTACCTGGCCCACGCCAACCGCACTGAAGGTACGTGGGGCTAGCTATTCAGTGCTGCCGTTGTCGTGGGAGTACTCCCTGGGTGCTGACAACCTTAATCAATCATTGTCTCTCTTGTCTTTTCTCTCTTTCTTCCCGCCCAGGTTGTATGTTTGAAAAGGTGGCGAGGCATTTCTATGACGACACCTGTGTGGTTCCCGATAAGGTTGAAGGTGAGTCTCCATTTGGTTCCGGGTTGGCTCGGAACTAGCAAATGGGGGGTGGGGGGGGGGAGTGTTTAGGGAACTTAGGGAACAGGGGGGAGGATAGTGTAATGGCTACGGTTTTCAACTGCCAGCCAAAAAGGTACTTGGTTCGATCCCCGATGTGCGCAACAGAACCTGTACGCTTCTTGGAGTGTGATGCCCCCCCCCCCCCCCACCCCACCTACACCACACTATGACCTTGCTCCTGGTTCACTGCCTCTCGCCACACCAGTACTGCACCATGCACTGGGCTGACATGGTTTCTCTCCCTCCGTCAGGGGACATCAAGCAGGAGTCGGGCCTGTACCGGGACGGCCCGTCGTACCAGCGCCGCGGCTCCCTGCAGCTCTGGCAGTTTCTGGTGGCCCTGCTGGACGACCCGTCCAACTCCCACTTCATCGCCTGGACGGGCCGCGGCATGGAGTTCAAACTCATCGAGCCAGAGGAGGTAAGGAACAAGACACACATACAAACACAAACAAACACACACACACAGGCGGATTGAGTGCGTTGAAGTGGTGGACGGATGGACGCAGGTCTGTAACCCATCGACACGTTGAAGCTGAGTGGTTAGCTCTGGAAGGTGCGGTTAGCTCAAGCAGGGAAAACACTGCAGCACTCAGGGGCCCAACGGCATAATATATCTGTCTGTTTATGTATCTGTCTGTCTGTCCATCTGTCTACCAGTTGATTTCAATCCATATGTCTGTCTGTGTGTCTATCCATCTATCTATTTTTCTGTCTGTCTGAAAGTTAGTGTATTAGTTATTAATGTATTAGTTGGTGGTACAACGTGTCCAGGACACATGGGGGGCCAGCAGAGCAAGCCCGGCAGAGAGACAAGCAGAACGGGAATAGAACGCAATTAATTCCAATTAATTGCAAAGCCTAGCAGAGGGAAAAAAAGTGGACAAGGAAACCAACCAGGTGACTACTCCAGAGCAGCAGCTAGCTACTGTGTAAGACGCCAAACAGGGAGTCAGGGGCGTTGGGTGCGAGAGCTAGGACAGCACAGCCGGGTGGTAGCTGGTCTGTCAGGCAGGTGCTCTAACATCTGCTGCCACCTCCCTTTGGGTGCATGACAAGTTCCTAATGAACGCGTCGCTGATCCGCGTCCAGGTCTGGCCCGGACCCACTCGACATACGCTGCACGTGGGGAAGGCTAGGTTCACTTAGAGCTAGCATCACACAGCTCTGTTCAATGGTTTCAGCGTGGCCGTGTGTGTTTGTGCAAGATGCAACTCCTGCAATTGTACACAAAATTAGGATTATTGGTTGTGACAGTCTGCCATGATTATTGTTAATTTCAAGTGTATTTTTGTTTTGTGTGTCTGTTTGTGTTTGTGTGTGTGTGTGTGTGTGTGTGCGTGTGTGCATGTGTTTGTGTGTAACCCAGGTGGCGCGTCGATGGGGAATACAAAAGAATCGACCGGCGATGAACTACGACAAGCTGAGCCGATCTCTGCGCTACTACTACGAGAAAGGAATCATGCAGAAGGTAAAACACCAGCAGCTTTTGTTTGACGTTTTTTCCTCTGAATTAGCCAAACTTAATCCAGATGTATTTTTTTAACCTCGCCATGTCTTTTGTCAGACTTTGTGTTCTACTGCCATTATTGTGGTATTTGAACAAAGAAATTAACTGCCTCATTAAATGGCTCATTTGCTCTCTCTCTCTCTCTCTCTCTCTCTCTCTCTCTCTCTCTCTCTCTCTCTCTCTCTCTCTCTCTCTCTCTCTCTCTCTCTCTCTCTCTCTCTCTCTCTCTCTCTCTCTCCCTCACTTGCTTTCTCTCACTCTCCTCTCTTAATCGTCTCTCTGGCTCTCTGGCTCTCTGGCTCCCTCCCCCCCTCATCTCCCCCTCGCTCTCTTTCTCCTCCCCAGGTGGCAGGGGAGAGATACGTGTACAAGTTTGTGTGTGACCCTGAGGCGCTGTTCTCCATGGCGTTCCCGGACAACCAGCGGCCCGTGCTGAAGACGGACCTGGAGCGCCACGTCAACGAGGAGGACACCGTGCCCCTGTCGCACTTTGACGACAACACGCCCACCTACGCCCAGGAGGCCCCGCCCTACTGCCCCCCACACCCCTACGGCGCCGAGGGCTATGTCTATTGACGCCCGCCCGACCCCGGACCTCTCGCGAACCCCCCCATCGTCGCCCCCTTGCTCCCCCCCTCCGCCCAGTGACAAACCCACCACCCGTTTCGACAAACCCCGTCCCCCCGCCTCAAACTGTCACATCCTCTCATTCACATTTGCTCCGGGGACAAGACTGAGACATTCAGCGGAGCATCTCTCTCTCTCTCTCTCTCTCTCTCTCTCTCTCTCTCTCTCTCTCTCTCTCTCTCTCTCTCTCTCTCTCTCTCTCTCTCTCTCTCTCTCTCTCTCTCTCTCTCTCTCTCTCTCTCTCTCTCTCTCTCTCTCTCTCTCTCTCTCTATCTCGCTCTCTCTCTTTTTGTCTCTCTCTCTGTCTCTCAAAGTCTTATACAAACCCCATAATTGCTCTTGACTCTTGGACGCCCCAGCCCAACAACAGGAAGGAGAGTGCACTTTATGGACAGGAAATGGCGTTGGTGTTTACCCTGCTGGGGCTAGCTGGCCACGTGATTGGTTGATTTCAGATGTTTATAGTTGTCTTACCTTAAAAGTGGATTTTCTTTGTTTTGGGGGGGGTTTGTTTTCATATCATTTTAAGCATGCAGAAGCACTCTGGTGAGGATGGACACGTTGGCCGATAGGACCCTCAAAGACAGATCTGTCGGCCGGCATTCTGTTGAGACACTCGTTGAAAAGAAAGAAACAATTTCCTGTGAACTCACGCCACGATCGGAAAACAACGCTTCGCAGAGAAAGGCCTCAGTTCCGATTGTCCTTTTGTTTTCCTCGTCCCCAGCTCATCGTGTACTTTCATACACTTTTAAAGTGGTTAACACACTCCTACACAAATGTATTGTGAAGACTTCTTAACTTTCATGGTGGTGCATAGTGATATGATATAGGTCTTGTACTGAAAAAAACTTCATTACGTTTGATCCTGACAACACATTTAGGTGTGGTGATATTATTACACCAATTAGTTGACGCCTCAACACAGCGAAAGACTTTTGCCATGACTCCCTCCCCCCCTCACATTGTCAACTAATAGATCTCAACACTTGTTTGTGTTTTTAATAAAATAATTGCAGTTTAAAATGAACCGGTCAATTCACTTTAAAAAATCTACTGTAGCGTCCGTAAAAAAAAACATAATTTTCTTGATGAATGTTTAGATAAAAATGAACTATGTTTCCAGGACACTTTAGTAACCTGAATTTCAAATTTCAAATGAACTGTTGGTTTATTTATTGTACTACTGTTTCAGACGACTCCTTCATCATTCCTTATCACCAGAAGAATGGAAGAAATGTTTGTCCCTCAGACGTTTTCTTTTTCTTCACATGAAAAATAAATATAAAAAAAGAATCCAACATGAGCAAAAATATCTCATTTTGAAGTTAAACAGTTCCCTGGCTATTTTTTCGATGCAAAAAACTTTACTGATAAATGACACAAAATGCTAATTTAAAAAAGAAAAAATGCAAATAATTTAAAAAAGCTTTTCTTTTATATGTTTGCTTATATTTTGTTACAGGTGAACAGTGTATATTTTGCTTTTATCATTAGATCACCACTTTGGCAGGATTGCGTTTTCCATCGAATGGTAGAAGAAATATTTAGAGATTCACGTGTGATAAAGATTCATGTTAACTGAAAATTGTGATCAATTGTATAATCAGGTTCAGTAAATACACAGTTGTTGCTGCTTAAAATAGTATGTGTATTTTTTAGTCTTCAAGAAAAAAAAGAAAGATAAGGCTATTCTGGATACTTAATTTTGATTTGGTTTTATTTTATTAAAACAATTTGTTCTTTGCCTGACTTTGTTCTGGTACACATTTTGCCGGTGAGATGTGGAATACTGAAATAATTCTGTAATAAAATAAATCGGACAAAAAAATGGAAAAAAAATCTTTTTAAAAAAATACATAAACATATACATACAGTATATGTTGCTTTATTAGGGGGTTGGGTTGTATAAAAACAAACCGCTTCTCTTTATATTTTTGCCTTGTTGTCTACAAGAAAATGGCCATTTCATCATCATTATCACTGCCAATCTTGCCGCCCTTTTCCTCTTTTTCTGTGACACATTAAAGATGAGTCTGGGGCTCCATACATTTACAATTTACCACTGGAGGCCGTCAAGACATTTTTAACCATATGTGTCTTTTTGTTGAGTTGGGGGGAGGGGACATAGATTATTGTTTTTTTTACCATTTCCAGTTGGCCGAGAGCAAACTCCCCACCGCAAAGCATTTAGCCCAAGTGACACCTAAGGAAAATCAATGGTTAATTTAAAGTGCTGCTGTTCTTGGTGTTTTTTCCTTCATGTAGGTGAATTGTTCCTGTCTTTAGTTCCTGTGCTCTTCCAGAGAGTGGCAGTAATGAAAGCCAGGCAGCATTGCCTTAAAGTTATTATTGTCTTCTGCAAAGTGTCACTAGCACTGAAAATCAATGACTAATTTAAGGAAGGAATTGTTTAATTGTTTTTCTACCATAAAGAGAAAAAGCAATGGACCCGGATGTGTTAGTAATGAAAGAAATTGCAGCCCTTAATCTGTCAGACAGGTTCCCACTGTCACCCCATCTACTGTCCCCGTCTCTGATCTTAAGCCATTCTCTAAACTTATTTCTACTGATTGTCTATTGCCAGTGGAATTGTCCCTTAACTTTCTATATCCGTTTGCACCCACTCCAATCCCTCCAATCCCTCCAGCAATTGGAGTAACTATAGCAACTAATTTGATTTGCAAAGACATTTTTTTCAGCTGATACACACCATAAATATTGAACTGATTGAAAATGTGAAAATATTCTCACATCTAGAGCGACGAAGAACATGGATCTCTTTCCCTTTCATGAAAATATGCTACACATTGTTTTTCATACCAGTTACACTCATTGGTTCATCTCATTGTGAAAACAAATTGTCAAAGATTTCAGGAAATATCCTTTAAAAATCAAACAGGGTCAAGGGTGTGCTAAAATTAGAGACTATTGTGGGTTAAAGATAACTCATTACTTAAATAAGAGTAACAGACTCATAAGGTGATATAGTGATCCAGTACCTTTCTGCTGGGAGTCCAACACATTGCCCATGCAAATCCTAAATAAGTATACAATAATTGAAGAAGTGTTGAATGACACTTAAAATGGAAATGCTTCTTCAAATAATCGAAGTGCACTTACTTTTAAGTAAACTTATTTTTTGAACTACCCTTCATTAATATATGTTTTTCTAATAAGACAAATATTATTTGATTTGTAAAGTCTTTGGGGTTGATTTAGTACCTTTCTGTTGGAAGTCAAACACAATAGCCAATACCCTATAGACAACATATCCTTCACATCCTGATCCTTCTTAATGCCTATTCTAATTAAAATAAGTATAATAAACGCACAACTCCCTATGTTGTAGGAATGATTCTGCTTACTCGGTCACTATGTTGAACCCAGATCCTAATCGTTATGAGGCATGAGCGCTTAGCAATGAGCCATCTAATAAATCATCAAACCCCCTTTTTTCTTGAGTGGCCATCACAAGTTTATTTGGTGTGAAAAGTGTCTAAAATCAAAAAAAGATTGAAGCACTTACATCTGAAGTGCGCTTTGTGAAGCAAAATTCAACATCAATGAAAAATAGGGATGACAACCTATTTAGACAATATATTGCAATATATTTCTTACAAATATTTGGACTTGATATTCTCAACACTAACTGGGCTACCAGTTGCCAGTTGGCAGGCAAATTAATTATATATTACATTTATTAATAGTATTATGAATGAAAGTTTCAGTTGTTTCCTTTTTCAGACTGTAGGTTCATTCATCATTGAGATTATTTTCAGATGTTTTTTTAATGAAAGTAAAGATTAAGTTAAAGGCTTTTAACTACATTAAGCTCAATGGCTCCAATTATTTTCAATAAAGGAAGCTATTTTCTATTTTGGTTTTAGGTCATTTACCCACTAGCTTTTGTTGTTGCCTAAATGTGACGTACTTTTATTAAATGTATCTCAACACAACACACTCAAGCTTTTATTTGAGCGGCTTTTGTGCCCATTTTATATATTCAGATCTGATTGTCTTTATGAATGCTTAATCACGCTTTCGTTTTGGAGAGTAAAGGGAATCCATTCCCCCAAAAAATATTTGCTGCATGAAGAAAAGTAAACTGGACAGACATTTTTTTAAAATGTGCTAATATAATTTAAAAAAAAAACATTTACTACTCTTAATATTATGCTCAGCAAAAATCTCCCCATTCCATTGTCAAATAGAAGGCTGAAAAGGTATTCCAGTGTTATAACCTGCCTATATGTCAAACCTCACACACAACAGGATAGCACGGCTGTGATCAGGTGGTTGTGTGTCTGTGTGTGAGAGTGGTCTTCCAAACTTGTGGTTGACTATTGTTTTTGAAATGAACTTCACGGTTACAGACCAGGATACAAATGACTGGGCTCTATTCAAATGCCCTTATTGAAATCCCATGCAAACATCCCTGTGCTTTAAATATGTGGTTGGCACTCATGCCAGCGCAGACCGGCCCTATTACGTCGTAGCACTACAAATATTTTACACCTTTTGTTGCAACAAAGCTCATAACTACCAAAAGCGACTTTACAGGTCTCAGAGTCCATTGAAGTTGAGAAGCAGCATGCAAATCCTATTATCTGGCCCCATCGGAAGCTATCGGGGCCCCTGCTCTATGGGAGTGTGTGTGTGTGTGTGTGTGTGTGTGTGTGTGTGTGTGTGTGTGTGTGTGTGTGTGTGTGTGTGTGTGTGTGTGTGTGTGTGTGTGTGTGTGTGTGTGTGGTGTGTGTGTGTGTGTGTGTGTGTGTGTGTGTGTGTGTGTGGTGGGGGGGGGGGGGGGGTGGGGTTGGGGCGAAGGGGGGGATTATGACCAATTATGGACATACGCCTTCACTTCCTGTGTCACTGGCAGCACCCTCCTCTTTTCTGCACTGCTGGCCACCGGTGAAATTCTGTATACGTGAGCTGTGAGTGGCGGCGCTCCCCCACCGTAGCCAACAGATGGCCCCTCCATCTTGAGTCATCACAAACCCATTACCACGGCGACTCGTCCTCGAACCTGGACGCCCTGACTGGTGGCCGATGGCCCTCGGCCGTGTTTGCCTAAGCTCTTAAGCCGGCCCCGGGCTTTCTGTCGCACACCGTGTTTGCTCAGGTTAAATGGCTCGCGTTGCCCACGGAGCGCCCTGATTGGCTGCGGCACGACGGTATTTGACGAGTGAAATGACACCAGGCGAGGGGGGGGGCAGGGGGGTGTCGAG
>OLKM01000127.1:5000-10000 GCA_900291075.1 Melanogrammus aeglefinus | reverse complement strand
GGGGCACGGGTCTCCCTCCTTTGTCTTAATCAAAATGTCAATATGTGTGGTCTTGATGGGAGTCTCTGGTGTTGACGGAAACACACGCTGTTGTTGTTCTGTAGATCTGGAGTTCACTCTGGAACACCCGCAGCCTCGCCATGGTCTCAAGACACCTTTACTGTCCTCCTCCTGCTCCGCGGATGAGGCCGTGTCTGGGTGATGAGCTCAGATGAGGTGAACGCCTTTCACCCACCGAGTCTTTCCCACGTGTGAGGGCTGCTCTCCCCGGGAGAGGAGGTTTTTCAATCAACGACCTACTCGAACTCTATTTGTAAGTAGTTTTAAAGGAGGAACAAGGAGTATTTCTAGTCACCGGGTGTCGCGCGGTTGGACGGCTGGGCCGGCCCTGGCCGGACACTCGTCTCTTCAACCTTCCACTATGTCGTTTGACCTCCGCTATTCTGTCAGCTCTGCTGTGGCACCTCTCTCTCTGTCTCTCTCTCTGTCTCTCTGTCTCTCTGTCTCTCTTGTCTCTCTGTCTCTCTCTCTGTCTCTTCTCTCTCTCTCTCTGTCTCTCTCTCTCTCTCTCTCTCTCTCTCTGTCTCTCTCTCTCTCTCTCTCTCTCTCTCTCTCTCTCTCTCTCTCTCTCTCTCTCTCTCTCTCTCTCTCTCTCTCTCTCTCTCTCTCTCTCTCTCTTCTCTCTGTCTCTCTCTCTCTCTCTCTCTCTCTCTCTCTCTCTCTCTCTCTCTCTCTCTCTCTCTCTCTCTCTCTCTCTTTTTTCCTCCCCTCTCTCTCCATGGAAGGACCCCGTAGCCTGGGTAGCCCACCCATGGGCTCCCCAGCCATCTGTCACCAGGGCCCTGAGACCCTATAGGCAAAAGGCCCAACCTCCCCTCTCCCTCCCACAACTGTCTCCCCCATCCCTCCCTCTGCACCTCCTCCTCCTCTCTCTGCTCCTTGCCTCCCAACGCGGCCCTCCTCCCCGGGCCCATTAGCTCTTGCTAACGCCGCCGCCACGGTAGCATGGCGAAGACCCCTTGGAGGCACAAAACGGACCGCTACTTATCCTCCTTAAACCTCTAAACGAGCTCTCTTAAGCCCGTACATAATTAGTTTCCCAGAGACCTCTCGCAGAAGCTGAGCGGACGTTTAGCAAATAATCTAATTTTCTTTTTTTTTTCCCCAACATTTTTGAGGTCTCTCGTTTGTTATCGCAGCGAGGAGGGAACCTCGCCAACCCCGTGGTTTTATCTGAAGTTTTAGGGTTTAATCTCTTAGGTAAGAAGAATGGACAAGGAGTGGAGGGTCTGGCATTTGGGTTTTAAATAGCGGCCTGCCGAAGAAGCAAGGGGCTGAAGAAGTGAACCAACGTGGTCAGATGAAGACAGATAACCAGGGGAGTAAATTTAGACCTCCTCACATTCATAATACCTAATGCCCTTTAAATAGGCTTAAGAGGACGACTGCAAGATGGGGAAATGAATAACTATCAGTGGATTTCCAACTTTGCTTTCCGCGAGCATATTAATCCAGGCAGCCAGGTCAAACCTACTGAATAATGCACTCTTCCCGATACAACTTAACTTCTTTGAGACTCCGATTCATAGGGAATTCTACCTGTGCAATTGAATGCAGGTGGTAAGGTTTTAGTCAAACCTTCTCTTAAAGAGAAAGTGCAGATTTCTTTGGAGACAAAATGTTAGAAAAAGATTGGTAGGGACATCACACAGACAGAAATAGTAAATTACAAGAAATGCAATTTTGTATTTGTTATAGTGTATAGTTATCGTATGTTTCATCTTGAAAGAGTTAACCTCACCGTACAACCAGTCACTGCCTAGACCTAAAGCACAAATATGTGCTTTGCCATTAATATATTTATTTCAAGTAAGAATTCCACTATATTTTTTTGTTATTATTAGAAACATAATATGTGATATATATGATGATGATGATTTGACTGAATCATGGGATATGATTATGGGCATTTTGAGGTTTTTGCAACCAATCCAATTCCATATCTTAAAGGCTATTCAAATATTTGAATCAAAAGGGAAAGGGAATTAATTTAAAGTAGAAGATTCATTCACATCATCGTCAATTGTAAAATTGCCCAATTCTTACTGAAAAAAACTGAAGTTACAGCAAATGTCAGATGTCTCGCAAGTACACCGAGACACAAATCTTCACAGTATGAAAAAAAAAAAAGAATCTGAAGAAATAAACCTTGGTGTTGAGACAGACATATTTAGAGCCCTCGGCATAAATAGAGTGAGAAAGACATCTCTGGATATCAGCTATCTTCGAAACCGAAAACACACCCAAACACACAAACACACAGACACACACACACGTGCTTACATGCATGAAACCAGACAAGCACACGTTGCTCCTTGTGAAACCGCGTGAGAAACAAAGAGCTAGTGTTAGCGCGCGAATGGCAGCGCTCCAGAGCCCTGCGCCAGGACGTACAGCCATGCAAATATGTTTGTTTCTCTCGACGAGCAGGAAACAAAGACTCAAGACACCGCTGGAGAGAATAACGTCGGCTCGCTGACCCTCACGCTCTCCTCCTTTATACATTATAGATACTTTATTGTTTTGCGAGAGCCAGGCCGATATGTTTTATCAGACGCCCCTCAGCCAATATTTATTCAGCCACAAGCTGTCTTGTTGCGGAGGTGCCCCTTGGCAGTGCCTATGAGTTATTTATTTATTTCTTCGAGGTGCCAAGAGAGACAAACTGTCTTTTGATAGGCCGCGCCACATCGAGGCTGGTCTGTGATCAGCGAACTGACAAAACACACAGTCTTCCCTGTGTGCTTTTAAATAACATCACCATTAAAGGTGGATTAAAATAAGGTGCAGCTAGCATGACATAAGATGGGGGGAGAAAAGGCGAACACATTAGTGTATTCTGGTATTAACCACACAAACAGATGGATCATCGTCTATAATAATGAATTGATAATTAGATCTGCTAAGTCCTCAGCTGTATTACTTTACACCGTGTTCGGTTTAACACTTCAAATAGTCGGTTACAGACTCGACCTAAACGTGGAAAAGAAAAGTGTGACTATAACATATAACAGAAAGGCTGAAGAGTCACCAAAAGAGGATTGTGTATGAAATGCGAAAAAGGGAGAGAGAGAGAGAGAGAGAGAGAGAGAGAGAGAGAGAGAGAGAGAGAGAGAGAGAGAGAGAGAGAGAGAGAGAGAGAGAGAGAGAGAGAGAGAGAGAGGAGAGAGAGAGAGAGAGAGAGAGAGAGAGAGAGAGAGAGAGAGAGAGAGAGAGAGAGAGAGAGAGAGAGAGAGAGAGGGAGAGAGAGCTCCTTCCTCTTTCTACCGTTGTAAAGCAGATGGTTCCTCGCGCAGAGAGCGGAAGTGTCAGTTAACTCGCTTGGCTCGCTTCTTGCTGGCCGCCGGCCAACTTCAACAACAGGATCGGGTCGGGTCCGAGCAACGGTGCTGTTAGCTTTCTTCAGATGCCACACACACACACACACACACACACACACACACACACACACACACACACACACACACACACACACACACACACACACACACACACACACACACACACACACACACACACACACACAGCACACACACACACAAAACAGAAGGATGGCAGTCTGCACCTACTGTTCACACCCACCGCCGCCACCGCCTCGCTTACCTGGCAGGAGCAGGGGCCCGGGCCCTCTACAAGTTCAGACATGGGACACACACACACACACACACACACACACACACACACACACACACACACACACACGCACACACTCGCATACATACATACATACACACACACACTACGAGCCCAGCCAGTCCAGCCAGAGGAGGACTCTCAGAGCCCAATATCAGCTGGAGAAGTGTCAGTTCTGGTTTATTATCCCTCTGAAACCTTCAGACAGACAGACAGACAGTCACCGAGACCGAGGCATCACAGCAGCACACTCAGATGGCTTCAGACAGCACTAGGCGAACCTTAACTTGAACACTGTGATGGGTGGGGGTTTGGGTGAGTCGTGAGTGGGGTTGGGGGGGCTACTGATAGATGTCCTTTAGGAGCAGGAGGTTAGAGATCACGCTCCAGGGATTACTAGGCTGTGGACAGTTGGGGTTTGAACTCAGAACTTTTTTGACCAACACATTGAAACTGTCTATCTATTACTGTAATAGCTGCTTGTGTAGCTGAAACTGCATAGATCATTAAAACAGCAGAGCCTCGTTACCTATCATTACCAGGTCCAAACCAAACTATCTCCCTCTCCCTCTCCCTCCCCTCTCTCTCTCTCTCTCTCTCTCTCTCTCTCTCTCTCTCTCTCTCTCTCTCTCTCTCTCTCTCTCTCTCTCTCTCTCTCTCTCTCTCTCTCTCTCTCTCTCTCTCTCTCTCTCCTCTCTCTCTCTCCTCCTCTCTCTCTCTCTCTCTCTCTCTCTCTGCTCTCTCTCTCTCTCTCTGTCTCGTCTCTCTCTCTCTCTCTCTCTCTCTCTACTCTTCTCTCTCTCCACTCTCTTCTCTACTCTCCCGTTACTTTTTCAATCTGATGCCAAAAAAATTACTTAGGGTGTTTGATTGGATGATATGATGATGGCATCAAGTCAATATGACAACGACATGGAAGAAATGTATAACATGGTCAAAAAATAGATTCCCACAGGGTACAGTTGATGGTACATAGAAAAGTACCAGTTATCATTTATATTCCTCATTTATCATTTAACATTTAAAATGTATGTACCAAACTACTTACCCATTACCAATTCGATTTACAATTTACCATCAGATTTAACTTTTACTATTTGACATTTACCACGTACATCTAATAGCTTATTTACAATTAACCAGTTACAATGTCCTCATATCCCGTTTAGATTGCTTATTGAAAGCCCTAACCAGGAAAAAGATTCATGGCTAACGCTATATGCTTTTATCAAACTCAATGTAAACGCCACCAAACTAAGTATTAACAATTAATTGCATCTACCAAGTAGCACAATTCAAACAATATA
>OLKM01000126.1:472005-532651 GCA_900291075.1 Melanogrammus aeglefinus | reverse complement strand
TGATCTCTAGAATGAGGAAAGAATCTTATTTTTGAGCAACGATAAGACTTACATTAGAAGTGAATGGAACTTCCACTTTCTGTTGCTGTTATGGCATAAACATAGGAAAAACTGCGGCTTTGTCTATGCTTCTATCCTCTTACACTGTATTTACAGTTCCTTTGCCCTTTTCTCATTATTGCCAGTAACATAAAAATGTCTTGCAGGACATCTATTCAAATATACTTCTGAAGAGAACCGAAAGAATAGCGCGTGTTAATTATTTTAAAGGGACATATTTATGAAAACAGCCTATTTCCTGGGATTTGGGGTGTTGGTTTGGGTTACATGGTGCTTCCACCGATACAAACTTTAGAAAAAGTCATGTACTCGATATTCTTTGAGTGGAGCTAGCATTTGCTCTGGAAGCAAAGCCCAGCTCCAACCTACAAAGAGCGAAGTTTAGTTCTGGTCCCTCCTATGTAGGGAAGGGGGCACATTTGAAGCTATTACCCCTTCCCACTCCCTCAATCAGAGCATCGTAAGGATCTTTGTAGACCAAGTGGACGAGCAGCTCCGGCGGGAGGGACTCGGCGCTAGCCTGCAGCTAAGCTCCAGGACCGTACAATCCTTTCTCTGGTGTGAGCTCACCTCGCCGAAGCTGGCGCGAAGCTTCGCGGAAGTCACAGGAGCGAGAAGACTGGAGTAGGAAAGGGATTGCTTCGCAGCTGACGCTGGCGGGACTGCTGCGAGCATACCCCAGCCGGGGGGCTGCCTGTCCGCCAGACTGCTAGTCACTGGAGCTGCTACCAGCTCCCGCCGCCAGTTCCAGCTCCCGCAGTTACACCGCCGAGAGCTGCGGACTGCGGCCGGATGGCTTTTGTATTCCGGTAGTCAGACGTCCACGGGAGTACAATCCCCTGATCTTTTCTCCATTGTCGACGCGACTTTCATGAATATCAGACGATCATCATTGCCATAGTTCCTTCACCCCATTCTTCTACACACCATTGGCTGAGATAATCCCCGTACAAGTCTTTACTTGTGGAAGTCACCAGAGATGGTCAGACGTCTTTATTATATATGTCATCGACGGTGCACATAGCTTTTGGCCGTGATATTAGAGCTATTTAATGTAATACCCGTATATGAATCATTATTTTATATTAGTATAGAGCTCAGGAGTCAGCACGGCTCAATCCCTTCTCCTCCATGCTGTGGGTCAGTCTGACAGGTCATTTGCCAAGGGCAGACAGCTACATTTGCGATCATTGTTTCAGACCCAGTAACAGTGCATGTCTGAGGACTTGAAACAGAGAGGGAAATAGCGGCCATCCAATGAACAATATTTTTTTCCTAAACATATTTTCCAGCAAACAGCTTTACAAACTGGATGTGTTTCTGGAATCACAATACTATGTTTCACTTGTTGGAAAAAACCATAATACGGTTCCTTTAATGCAAAATAATTGGAAATAGGTAGAACAATAATGTCGTGTCTACATACAATAATCTTATAGGCCTACATTACCTACAACATGGCTTTTTAAGCAACATCCCCAAATATTTAGTAAAGATAGAAACATTATTTAATAACTATTTTCTTCATACACGGTGGGGGGGGTGCTCGTTCTTCTAGGGGGTGGAGTGGGGGGGGGGGATTAATTATTGGTGAAAAGTAGGTTTAAAGCAGTGATAAGGGGGATGGGTGGGGGCGGTTACCTCAGATGGTGGGAGGGTCAACGTCAGTGGAGTACGGCGATTCAGTGTTCATATATGTTGACATTTCAAGATGACGTTCAGGACACAAACAGTCAGCCCGCTGGTTCTGATGGATCATTTTCCCTGGTCTTTATGTAGGCCAGATGAAGAAACAATTCACTGGGTGAGAGGGCTGAGGGGCTGGCACATGGCACAGATTTTAGGGTGCACAAATGCGGGGGGTTGAGGAGAGGACATAAGGACACACTTGAGGTAGCTAGTAGTCTAATAATTCTCGTTTTAATTGAGAATTGGTCAAGGGACCGACTCCTTGGTATTTTTTGATACAGATTTGTCAACAATTATAGCCGAATGTAAAAAAAATCCATTCACCCTCGAGTATAGATAAGAGCTTTAATTGCGAAATAAGGACGGAGAGGGATATTGTTTGGAGAGGGGGTTAGATTTACTCCAGGATTTGATTTATATTTTGTCAGTCAGGAACATTCACATTTAGCCATTAAACAATTCAAGTATTCAAAGTTATCCATTATTCATGTTTTCAACTTTTCTGGGGGTTTCTGCAGAACAGTGAGTGTCGAGAAAGTGGATTTTGAGGCAGGACCTGGTCTTGAGACTAAAACTATGCACATGACAATGATTTTTATGAACTAGGGGATGTCCTTCCGATACACGCCATCGGCACCACTGGGGGGGTGATCGGGAGGAATAGCCGAGATGATTCGCTGGGAAAATCAACACAGGAAATATGCATCTGACATGGGGGGCTTAGCGTGTGGGTCATTGCGTGGTAAAACCTTAGTAGTATGCCATTTAGCTTGCGTTAAGAATGAGAGTCTCTGTAGAGAATGGTCATGGGCAGCAGTGCTCTGCGCCGTCATTGCACAACTTATGGGCCCGCGCAACAGTCCACAACCCTTACATCTCTCTCACATGGGTTAGATGCCATTCTGCTGGCCTTCTGGGCTTAAACACCACACTCTTCAAGCATCCACAGAAAAAATACACGGAACACAAGATGGCTTTGCACACCCAAATGGCCCCTGACAAGCAGAGGCAAAACGCCCTTCCACCTGCCGTATGGCTGGAATAATCCTCCAAGCCGTTTCCGAAGAACTCCTCCAACAGACCTAGCAACAAGCCGGAACCCGATCACAGGACTTGTGTCTGTTTTTTCCTGCCCTGACCCACTCGGCGACGGAAAACATGGGTGCTTGAACACTATTCCCCAACAAAAACAGTATATTATCTGCAGCACCTTAAGCCTCAGCTACCACCTTAACCTGGTTGACAAACTATACAACCGGGCAAGGGAGAGGGGATATGGTATACAATAATCAGCTGGCTTTGGTTCACGCCAGTGGTCAGGTGGGGGTGGTGTGGGGAGCGACCAGCGGGGGGGGGGTTGTTGCGAACCAACGGGCATGAACTGTGAATTAACATAGGGTTCAATGGAGAGAGAGAGAAGCGGTTGACCAGGAGATGTCACATTGTGTCTGGATGAGGGGTGGGGCGGTCCTAACAACCCTTCTTGGGCTACTGGGGCGTGTTGGCCGATGTTCGAGGTGGAGTATCCAAGGGGGGGTTGGATCGCGGGTGTCAGGATGGTGGTCGACATGGCGCCGTTTAAACCAAATTTCTGGAATTTGAAATAACATTATTAGAACAATATTCAAAGTTCTGTAGTTTCTGTTTTGATAATAATATTGTTTAATAGACTAGAAGACCTTTAAAAGGAGGTCAAAACACCCCGGTTTTCTTCAAACTTGACCAACTTATGCTCGACTTCAAGTTGTAACTTACTGAACATTTACTATTCTCTAAACTAATGACAACATGTCACAGAAGTAGGCTTTGAATGTGATCATTTCAGAATTGGCACCTCTGCACCTTGGGGCCCATTAAATTAAACACATAACAACACCTCTCCAGTCACTGAAGAGCACAACAGTGTGAAAGCTGTCAGCCATTGCTCTGACTGGGCCGTTTCCCTAGACTCTGTTGCAAGATGCAATAACAATCTCTGAGGAAGGGGTGCTGATGGCAACATGAAAAATACAACAGGGAGAGAAGTGTTGAGAAAGAGAGACATAATGATTCTCACAACTTTTTGGCCCAGTGTTTTCATTCCACAAAGTGATTGTTCAAATAAATTCCAGTTTAAATTTTCTGTCTCTTTTCCCCATCCATGGAAAAAAGTGGACTTGGTTTATTTTAGTACTACATCGAAAGAAAAGCACTGCCCATAAGCATTTGATAGATGTTCTAATGGAATTGAAAGACACATTCTTTCAGATCTACAATAGATTTATTCCCAGAGTTATATTGCAAAAGTTGAGAACAATTTTCATATGAGCCATGAACCAATTTAAACGTTTGAAGGTTATTTTTGGAGTAAAAGAGGATGGACCTGAACAAATCAATAATAGTCTCCCAAACATCAAACCCCTCACTTTTGTTTTGTCAGACCTAAATCCTTTGATGTTATTGCCCATGATGGTAAAGTGATTGAGGTAATTTTATTTCTATTAAAGTTTTGTAAAAATATACTATGTGTCTGAGACCGTAACTAAAGAATATCCCAAAATATATAATCACGCCTTGGCTTTTTAAAATAAAACTAATTTAAAGATGACGACATGGACAAACCAGTCAGCCACTGCTCTGACTGGGCCATTTCTCCATGCTTAGCTGATAAGGTATTGCGAACGGCGTAACTGGGTTAATCATGATGAATGGGGTGCCTTTTCATGATTTATCTATTATTGTTTATTATTATTAAGACACTTTAAGAGTCTTTAAGCACTGATATTTCATTAAGATGAGTGGACTTGAACACATCAATGACAGTCTACGCATACGTCTCTCCCCTCACCTTATTTTCGTTAATATTAAACCTAAGTCTTCTGTTGTGATGTTACTGTCTATTATGTGAAAGTTTCCCAATAAGGATCACTTATACCCATTGTCTCTCTGAAGATGCTTGGTGAATACAGCCTCTGGGCCTTCCCGCATCATCCTGCTCCAATAAACCAAATGCTTTGCAAAAATGAATGTCTTACAATAAAATAATTTTCATCACACACACATACACTTACTTTGTCATGCATTATAGTCTAAAAAATCTTAATCAATTGTAGTTCATGGGTTCTTTATGCTTTCTTATTCTGTGTCATATTTGTGAGCACAAAACAGCATGGATTAAATGTTGTGAGGGAGGTATTTTTTTTATTATATTAAAATTGTTGTCATCTTTAATATATACAGTATATATTTCTAAGACATGCAATATAACCCAAAATAGGTTATTTGGCATGGAATTATTATCATGCCAGACAATGTATGGATGTGTATGGATGTACAGTATGGGTGTATTTTAGGCCTATGGATTATGTGGGTGGATGTAGACGGTTGTTATGTAAGGGTTAATGTTTAGAACATCGGTCATTATCGGGAACATAACAGGACACCGACGCTCAGCGGGGTTGTCCTGCTTCGCCCTGAAGGGGACTATTTTCAATAATGACCGGCAACGTTTTTTACAATTATCCGCTTAATTTACACGCTGATTTGCCCAAAAATTTAGGAAATAAACTTCACATGGTGTGTCTTTTTACAATTTATTTGTTAACAGCAATGCTGGTACACTTGAAGTGTTGATCAGCAGAGCTTAGCAAGTTACCGGACTACTTGCGGGAGTGATACCAAAGGAGTCATCTAGAGGCAAAAATCCTTTTTTTTCCTTGACAGTGGTCAATTATACTTAGCAACGGTGAATTATCAAATATAATTCACCGCCGGAAGTTGTGAAGGGCCTGTGCAAGTGAACGGAGCGTTCCACGGCATTGAGAAGACCCGTGTAATAAATGGGTGTATTATATGGGTGCCTGTTCTTCCATGTAGGCATTTTCACTTATTTTCACATTTGTTTGTTTGTAGTGCTTGTGGTACATCTTAAAATACATTTTGCTTGATTTGTGGCACCACAGCTAAATATACCTTGCCTCTTCCACAGTACAAACATCTTCAATTCACTTTTAATAGTAGATTAAAAAAAAATGTGTTCTGACTTTCGAAGCCAGAGATTCCGAATACCACCTAGGTAAATATCATTATCAAATTGTTGTCAATTTGAAAGAAAATATATAATATTAATTTAAATGTTAACATGTTGTTATGGGGAAAACATATACCGGTAATTAGTATGAATTTCCTTCATTAAAAGCCTTCCTTTTGATGGCCCTACAATTTACGGAACGCTTCAAGATGCAACAACGGTCACTCTGCAAACAATTTTGTGTCAGACATGTCAGACCAAAAGATGGCCCCGGAAACTATTATTTGTAATGCCTTCCTGAACCAACTGTAGAAGAAGGCGTACACCAACGGATTGATGGTGGAATTCAGATACCCCAGCCACACGAGTGTGTCGAACAAGGCGGGCGGTACAGAGTAGCCGATGAAGGGGTCGATGATGTTACAGATGAAAAATGGCGCCCAGAAGGACAGAAACACACCCATGATGATGGCCAGCGTTTTGGTGGCTTTCCTCTGGCGCTTGTCCACCTTGGAGGAGCTGTTGTTCTGAAGGCCTGTGGTGCGCACTTGTCTCTGGGCCACCATGTAGATCTTCAGGTAGATGCCCAGCATGATGACCCCTGGGATGTAGAAGGCGATAATGGACGAGACAGTGATGGAAACCCCACTCTGTAACAAAACGCACCTTCCTTCACATGCCACATTGTTATAGTACAACTCCTCGATTCCTAATATATTCAGCTTAAGAAAGATCATCCCAAAGCCGACCACAGCCGAGACACACCATGTGACCAGGATCATGATGAATGCGGTGTTATCAGTTATCTTATGGGGGTAGAGCAGAGGGTGGCACACGGCATAATAACGGTCGATGGATATAAAGGACAGGTTCAAGATGGACGCGGTACACAACAAGACGTCGGAGCTAGTAAATAGCTTGCAAAACATGTCCCCAAAGTACCAGCAGGTCTCAACGGATTGAACCATGCCGGGGAACATGACCAGAATCCCCAGGAGGAAGTCAGACATGGCCAAGGAGAGGGTCAGGTAGTTGGTGGGCGTGTGGAGTTGCTTGAAGTGAGAAATGGCCACGATCACGAAGAGGTTACCCAGCACCGTGAGGACCACCGCAGACCCCAGGGTCAAGTAGAGAGTGACACGGACAACAACCGAGTAGACCGTCCTCACACACGAGCCATTCCCGTAGCAGAACTCCGGCTCCATCGGCCTGGGGGGGGGGGGGGGGGGGGGGGGGGAGGGAGAGAGAAAGGAAAGGTTGGGGTTAGGCAGGGTTATAGATAATTAGGTCATGCATTCCGAAACCTAAAATACGTTATTACATCATAATGTTGAAAAACAGTTGATGGTGGGGATTGAGGGCTTTGGGCAACGACATTCAAAGGACCTGAAGAAAAACACACAGGAAACATGTGAATAATATGCAGAAACATCATGTGTCAAGCACTTCCAATCAATGCATGATTTGACAGAGCTATGCCAGATTTGACACGAGAATTGAATTACTGATGTTATCAAACGCCAGCCTAATGATTGATCTGGCACATCCTCATTCAGAGAGTAAAACAAGTCATGCCACAATCCTTATTCATGAACAACTACAACATGTTAAACTACTTCTTACGAAAATGGTCTTAATAAATAGTTTATCTGTCGTTGGACGTTAAACCAGATAATAAATTGAATGTCTCTGCTAATCCTCTCAACTGTCTTTACATCACTGCAAGTCATGTTTGTAATATTAACTGTTTTAGCAGGACATAAATCAAATATAGTAGGGTTATTCATAATAAGACAAATCATTCTGTTAACAAAAAGGTGTTATTTTTAGGAATACAGAACTAACACCTGTCATATTTAAGGTGCATCCAAAAATATCTAGCAAAGACAGTCACATTTTATCCAAAAATTATTTCATCACTCAAATGTATTTAAATATATTTGTGCAGATGAAGTAGTTTAAAGTGTGATAAAGCATGAGTCGGGCTGACCTCAATCAGCTGAAGAGGTCAACTCAGTGGCTAATCGCATAATGTACTTTATATATGTTATCATTTCAAGATGATGACAGAGTCACCCACTGCTACGACTGGGCCATTTCCCTGGACTCTATGGCCTAATGCAATAACAATCTTGCATCTGGCCACATAGGGACCAGTATTTAGCGTTAAAAAAAACTCATTCAAATTTATTTTTAAACAAATATTCCCTCAAGCGAAAAAGTTTGTAAAAAAACAAGGCAACGGTAAAAAAAAGTCGGTCTCTCTTTAGAGTCTGTGCCTGCGCAGTGTTTCCCACACATTGACGAGACTATGGTGCACCGCCATAGTCTTATTTCGGCCGCCATAGTTTCAATATAAAAAAAATAAAAGACAAACTCAACATATCTATGTTACTTTGTTTGGGTCAAACCTAGCAGTATGTATTAAGGGCAGCTGTGTGTGTAAGAGTGTGTGTGTTGTGTGTGTGTGTGTGTGTGTGTGTGTGTGTGTGTGTGTGTGTGTGTGTGTGTGTGTGTGTGTGTGTGTGTGTGTGTGTGTTGGGGGGGTGAGAGAATATTTGGTATGCACAGAATCTATGAATTTAATAGTATTAATAATAATAATAAACTAGTAGTATAAAGGGTCAGCAGTTTATTGTAGGGTGGTTGTGAGCAGTAGGGAATAAACAGGAGGTGGAGGTGCAGGCAGGCAGATGAGCACACAGGGTGGATGACAGGCAGGTACGAGGTTGGTGTCCCGTGGGCAAAGAGAACACTGAGATTATGAACAAGAGGAAGCATGGATGTTAGGAAACAAACATTAATGCTTGTATCCTCCAGGAAATCCTTATCCTCTGGTGTTTAAACCCTCTGAACCCGTAACAGAGTGTGGGGGAGGAATAAGTGCTTCTTAATCCATTGTTTTCAGGTACAGGAGGGACATATGCAGACCATTTTTTTTTGGTTTCGTGTGAACAATAACATTCCTTGCGACAAAAATAATAATATTGAAGGCTCTGTAGGTTCTGTTTAAATATTCATATGATTTGATGGACTATAAGACAGGGGGTCGAAATACCCTGGTTTTCATTACCATGAATTCGCCCAACTTAAGAAAGACTAATCATAACCTATTGAATATTTACCAAACTCCAAAGAAATTGCTTCCTAACAGGTCGTCGGTCTGGCAGCATTTGATTTAAAAAAGAGTAATTAAAGTGTAAAATACGTAAAAGGATGAAAGCATATCATCTACATTTTTTTGTATTCATGCCTTTCCAAGCTGGTTAACCATGCCGAGAAGACCCCCGAGGTCACCCACATTGGTTGGCTCACCCATTATCATTATAGACTCTGTCGTCTTCGGGTCAGGCCTAAATTCTCTACTGGAGATGACTTGGACCAAAAAGCTCACCGCTTTCTGTGACAGGTCACGTTTGTCAACATTCAGCTTGATCCCAGTCTTCTGGATCCTCTCCATCACAGTCGGGTGTCATGCTCATCCTACGACCCAGCACTAAGCAGCGCACCAACCATATGGCAGACGACCCCCTGTAGGCCAACTGTGACCTCTTTCACCCTTCTGTTTTAGAAGTGTTCTGGTGCAGAGGCAATCCAAAAGGGAGCCTGTGGAAATTGTAACGCCCAAAGGGTGTGATGACTGTTGTATATTTTAAATGGCACCGGACTGGGATGATGTTAATGTTAACCATCCAGGGCCCCGTTTCCCGAAAGCATCGTTAGCCTAAGTAGATCGTGAAGTATGTCGTACGAGCATTGTACATTTTTCACACCATTTCCCGAAAGCGTTGTTGGTAACGGACGTTGTGAAAACGCTCATAGCTAATGAGGACTCCAGGGGTACTCGTAGGATGCATCGTTAGCCTACTATAACCTCAGTGGCATCACCAGCGGACATTCCTTGTATTGGATGTGTTTTATTAAAACACATCCAATATCACGGAATGCCCAGCTGGCGCAATTTTGCAACCAAAAACAGTGGTTACCGCTGATAAATTACTCATAGACTACTGTTAGATTTAAACAGCAAAGATAGAGCCATGTTAGAAGTCAACAACAACATAATTTATTGCAGCAATTTAAAATTCCAAAAATACATGCGCAGCCAAAATGCACCGATCAAACGCCACGTCACAAAGCATATAATAAAATCAAATGATTCCATTACTCTTGTGTGGGAGGTCACTTTCGAGCTACTTGCTGTCTCTCACTGATTTCAATTCAACCATCTTGGTTAAAATGACCTAATATTGATCAATGACAGAATACATAGGCTACTGTAGACATGAATCGTGCTGAGACCAGCGGTAGTCTGAGAATTTCTGCTGGCGTTTTTTGTTGCGATTGTTTGCATTAAGCACTGTAGGCGCTTTGGTGAGGCTGTGATGAAGTTCACTATTTATTGGACTGTGTCTAGACAGTAATGAACATCTGACCATAGCTAATCGCGTTTGTAGTCTACATTCAGACGTGAACTCATTATTGCATGCGGGTGTCTTCATTCATAAAAAAAATCGTATTATAAATTATAATTATTCTAATGAGGTCTAGACTCCGTGCGCAGCCCCGCCTTCTCCAGTGAACCAAGAAAGCCCGCGCCGTGACGAACGGGGAATTTGACCCCCTCGGTTTTACACAGGAAACTTGAGATAAGAAGGTGTAATCGCCGGGCGTGCCAAGCTGTGATCGAACCAGCTTGGCTGTGTAAAAAGACCTATAGCCTACATCATCTTGCCCAACCATATGGGCAGGATCTAGACCAAGCTTTCCTTATCGGGTCAGCAATAGCCGTGTGTCAATGCCTAGTCTCTGCGTTTGAATGATCATGAATGAATGTTATGGAACGTTGCATTTTTAATGTCTACAAATATTCTAGACTAGAGAGTGTGCGGCAATCAATGAAACCTTATGCGGAATCAGATAGGCTAAAGTCAGCAATCTTTGCTGCGCAAAGCATGCTTGAGAAATGAGTACATTACGATAAATGTAGTTGTCACACAAGCTATTTTTAATTTTTGCAATATGGAATTATTTCAGGTGGGAAAATGCAGTAAAAAATTCACGCACAGTGAATTCAGAATAAGGACTGATATAGCATATGTCAGCCTAGGCCTAATCAATTGTGTTTTAATATCTTTAGCATTCATTTTATTGCAGTCTATTCTTTTCGTAGGCTACTCTGCTGTTGGCCTTGATGGGGAGATATTTTAACGGTTTTTAACCCCATTTTCCTGCGACATTCCTGCGTCTCCCCCTCCTACGGAGCCCATTTCAGCACCGTGTCAGTAGACATTTACAATCCTATGAACATCGTGAGTGCAGTGAACGCGCGTACATGTTAAGAGGAGTTTCGGGAAACGCCTCAAAGAAATTTATGATAGATCACACGACCCATCATGAGAATGATCGTACGAGCATGGATCCATCGTTATCAGGAAACGGGGCCCAGGGCTCGCCATCGGCTGTGATGCTGCCCAAGGAACACTCAATCCTCATAATCCTCCGTTTTAGATGCTGAGCACATTTGCTTGTAGTGTCCCCTTCTCCTGCATAAGTGCCGGAGAAGTGACGGTTACTAGAAAGACAATCACGCTTTGAATGGGATGGGGAGTGTGTGACTGCATGTTCTCAGCTTTGCTGTACTGTGCGCTGTGTGGCTCAGCTTGCTTGCTGCCATAATGGTGTAACTTGTTTTTAGCGTTGCCCTTGTTACTGCCTTCGAACACTCTGTCTACAGAGTAACTGTCCCTGGCCTCCCCTAGTCTCATCTCACACAGCTACTTGCTGGCGTTTCACCTTCTAACTCTGCCATACCCTGGTGATCGCCGACTCCAGCCTCAAACCTTTGTTTTCCTCAGTCAAGGTCAGCCTACGCAAAACAGTGTCTGCCTCCATATCCAGTAC
Organism: Melanogrammus aeglefinus; assembly: GCA_900291075.1. Lineage (NCBI taxonomy): Eukaryota > Metazoa > Chordata > Actinopteri > Gadiformes > Gadidae > Melanogrammus > Melanogrammus aeglefinus. Next base: position 520,989 of record OLKM01000126.1, on the reverse strand, counting down.
AGTATCTCAGACTGTTAATTTGATTATCCTCAGAGCTAGCATTTGGCCCTCTCTTTCGGTATGGAAAAGCCAAAGCTCTCTGGTGGCTGTACGCTAAACGTAGCGCTAGCGCCCGACAATGCTACTGCATTGGCCTGCGTGTTCATCTGCCATTTCACTGTCCTTTTTTTTCTCCCTTTAACTTTCCCGTCTAAGAGGTGCCCCAGCTATACTTCAGACGTGCTTCCAGCGTAGCTCTAAATAGCCAAGGACTGAAAACATTTTGTGATTCAAGCATCACGGTCACCTTCAGACTGCCCTAAACAACATTCAAATTGTGCCATGAAGCAATTGAAGTACTGTATGTTAAGACCACTATTATTCACTCCATTTTTCCTTTTTTCTGGAGTTTAAGAGAGTGGACTTGAACAAACCATGCTGTCGAATTGAATAGTTCGATGAGGTTACCATTGCTCTGTTTGACTTGGGTATTGTGCACTTTTGGTTTACTTTACTTCAAGAGATTTTTGTGCAAAAAAAGAAAAACAGTGCTCCCAGCAAAATTTGATTTAAAATTCAGAAAAATGTGAGATTGTCAGATTTGTTATGATCCTGGGGATGATTATTGCTATTACAGCTTGGCTTCAGGTAAAGAAAATCGATGATAAGTTGGTAAATAATTTGTAAGTCAAGGCATTAAAATGTGCTAAAATGTAATGCCTTAGAATATTGAGGGGTAGCAGTTGCAGCTATTGACACCCAGACCCAAGTCCTAGTGACCTCAAGCAGAGCCAATTAACCCGTTCCAGAGTCCAAAATGAAAAGGGTAGGATAGGGGCAGCAACATCAGTATAATCTCTCAAATCTATCTATAAAAAAAAAATTATTGCGTTTGCACGTTATTTTTATTATTTTTTATTTGTATTATTGTTTTACAAATTTGTATTTTTGTAGCTTGTATTTTGTTTTCTGTTTTATTCATTGTTAAGCACTTTGCAAACTTTGTTTGTGCTATAGAAAAAAAGGGTCAATAATAATTGTTTATGTTTAAAGTTTGAAAAAGACACACCAGCATGTTAACTTTGAAGTACTCTTGCGTGGGGCTTTCTGATGTAATATTTACAGCAACACAAACACCAATTAAAGGTGTGAACAATGTTTGCATGCAGTGCTTCCGGATGTTTCACACCTGTAATAACAGGGAGTTCATTGCAGAATCCTTCATGCATTTAATACCTAAACATGGGAGCTCATTACCAACAATGGCATCCCAGATGGGACAAAATAATAGTAAACACAATGGACAGGCAGAGACCAAAGGGAGTAATGTGTTGGGATGACGCAATAACAGCAAAACAAAGTCAGAACAAGTCTAATTTATGAAAGTGAGGTCAAAAAAACGAGTGTACAAAGTTTTCCTAAACCCTTTATTATTATAATCAAATAAAACACAGTTTCAGGATAGATAATATTTAAAGCATTGGCTAGTAAAATGGCTCCAAACACAACCAGATCAGGCGAAAAAAGAAAAGACGCATATCAAAGCTGAAATCAATAAGATTATCCGATTATCAAGACTAAGGTTAACAGTTCAAGGTTATTAAGGGAGACGCAGCATCTAAAGAACAAGACAGGAATGACAATTATTAACTGTGACAGAAAGTTGTCTAATGTCCAGCTTTTATCTTTGACTGTCTGGAGTTCTCTGTTCCTGTAATGAAGCACACAGGCCCATTTACTTAAAATGTATTGTGCCAAACTAGCTTTATTGTGATGGGCAATCCTTGCTTTTTATCACAGAGTGAGGTCACTTCAGGAAGTCAATCATGAATACATGTGTGAAGAATTAAGTCTTGTGCATCCTACAGTGTTAAAAAAGTAATTTGATTGAAAAGAAGGCACAGCTTTAGTGTTAATTTGGGCATAAAAGTACATAGGGTATGATTATACATCTGTGAGCAGTTGAAGGTAGCAATCAGTTTTAATCTTGTTCGATTTGTGTTTTTTCAATTTATATTGTAACAAGTGCACGATACCAGTCTGTAAGCCATCTTTGAACTCCTCAACTGTGGTACGATTGTAAAGTAGCAGGAGTTCCTGGAATCTCTGGATAGTGTGTTCCAATAGTCGGGTGGATTTACGGTTCAAGGTTGTTGCATTTTCAGTCATTACATTACTTTGATAATATACAGTGGTTTCACCCATGCTTTTCGCCAAGAAATTGCAGCAGACCAATGCAGTAGGCAAATGCAGTGATTCTGTCACTGAGCTACTTATTAATAAGGTAACCAACAAGGCTATAAACAAGGAAGCCCAATGGAGGAGTTAAAGGAGAAATCCGGTGTAAAATGGATCTGGGATATGTTTAATATGATAACGAGTTGGGATGTTCGTTTGGGAGCAAAAAAGCGCATGTAGACGCATTCCTAAGTTGGCTGTTTTTAGCCGATTCTACCAAAACGCTATAAACTTGGAACGATGGGGGCATGTGTTATGGTAAAAACTAAATCACTATTTTAAACCACTTAAAAGGCTAGAAGTAGCCCGACACCTCTTTGGTAGTATAATAAGGGTATTGTTCATGGATGTCACAAGCTCTGTGCTCCTCAATCTACCTATCGAGTCTTAAAGACAAGATGGCGTTGACGGGTGAACAACTGATGGTATTGTGTGTATAAAATATCCTTTTTAATAAACGATCACTTACAAAGTTATCAATACCTTGTTTTATATGTTAAGACCGTTATTATACTACCAACGAAGTGTCAGGCTACATCTAGCCTTGTAAGCGGTATAAAATAGCAATTTAGTTTTTACCATAGCACTTGCCCCATTGTTCCAAGTTTATAGCGTTTTGGTAGAATCGGCCAAAAAAAGCCAACTCAAGAATGCGTTTACATGCACTATTTTGCTCCCAAACGAACATTCCAACTCGTTATCATACTAAACATATCCCAGATCCATTTTACACCGGATTTCTCCTTTGAATAACATTGTGAAGCCTTCAGTCTGTGTTGATTGAAGTGTCAACACCTGCCTCTCATATTGTCTCCTGCTTGAGGCTGATTGGAAAAGTCTTGTCCTTTATCCTAATAGTTTCCACCAACTAAATGTATTCATGCTGTATGCATTTGACTTCAGGCGATATCAAACTTCAATTACCTGACCTTCGATCAGGCACATCAGTACATTTGCTTTTCTTTAATGGGCTCTATGCACAACTCCACTACTTCCTGGACTTAGTGCTGCTCCTTTATTTCCTGTCTTACATTATTGGATAAACTGATTAATCCAGGTGTGTCTGACCATTGTGACTACTCAGACACACCTGGATTAATCAGTTTGTCCAGTAATGTAAGACAGGAAATGAAGGAGCTGCACTAAATCCAGGAAGTAGTGGAGTTGTTCATAGAGCCCATTGGTATCCTCTGCGTGGCGGTGCTCTGTCTGCTGTATAAGGGTCCAATATTTGTAAGTTTACTGCTTACAAATATTAGTGGTGTTAGCTGACTGTAATTGCACATTGTTGTGGTGGTGTTATTTGACTTTATCATTGTAGATTGTTATTTGGTTTTGGTGGACTACTTTATATCTGCTGTATTTTTGTTTACCAGATTTAAATACTGTTATTTTATTGGTATTGGGTATTGTTCTATTCCACACGTCACAAGGGGCGTGTGGCATCGCCTGACAGCTCTGCAAGACTGAGTTCATCTATTGCTACGCCTCCTTGCGATGCATGGGCTTCTTGCTCTCACTGAGACTTGGATCACACCAAACAACATGGGTAGCCCTTTCCTTAGCCTACTCTTTCACCCACACACCCAGCCTTCTGGTAAAGGAGGGACATTGGTTTGCTCATCGCGAACTAAAGGACATTTTCCCTCTAGCCTTCTCGAACTCCCAAACCTCCCTCTTCCACATACAATATCCTTATCAACCGCAACCTCCCCCTCTTCTCATTCAAAAAATCTATTTGGCACTGGCTTCGATAGACAAATTTGTGTCAAACCAACTTTAATGTGTTAAGGCCTGCCTATATAACACAAAGCTTCTTTTGTAAAAAAGAAAAAGATCTTTTGATTTTATACAATTTTTAATGTTGATAAATGCTTTCAGGGGTTCTCAAAGTTTTGACAGCTGAGGGCCAATTTAGGAACCCAAAATTTGACTGAGGGCTGCCAAAGAAAAAAAATGGGGCGGGAAACGCTGTCAGCATCCCAGTGGTGAAAAAAAACATTGCACCGTGGACCTCTGGGAGTGAGGTCAAGTGAGGTCTAAATCGTGAAACTGAGGTTTATCCTTTCAAAGTAATGTACAGTCGGATTAAAACTAACAAATGTAACAGGATTTTATTGAAAGCTAGGGAGAGTCGACTTTTCCTCTTTATATTTATTGTTTAAATTAATATTGATAGAATAATTAAAACATTTTTTTCTTTTTTTTTTACTTACATCTGTATGTCATTGCGGGTCACCGCCATTGGCCTGCAGGCCACACTTTGAGAACCAATGCTTTAAATCTATTATGCGGCTTCACTTTTTGACTTACCCATGTCAAAATACATAGGGTGAACTCAGCTAACTGCCCTACACATAACACAACGCTTCATTTCTCAAAAAACCAACCGTTTGATTATATATTTTTTTAATGTAAAAAAAAAGCTTTAAATGCTTTAAATCTGTTATAAGTTGTATCTATGTATCGACTGACCCTCCGATAGATTTCCGACACATTTTAGAAACTTTTTTAAACAAGGTTTATTTTTACAATGGACCTCATGTTTGAGATTTCTGTGATAGGAAAAAATACAAGCTAGGCCTATTCGATGACGCTGTGCTCAGTCAGCAGCAAGAACAACCGACAAGTTAGTGGGCAACCTGCCGGGTTAATGCCCTCCTCCCAGCCAATCAGAATCAAGCAATCTTATTAAGGTAGGATGAGGTTTTATAATACCACTGCACTACATAGGCCTAATGTTTCCTCTGCTTATAACCCCCAATAGCTTTTGAAAATATTGGCACTAGGTAGCCGGCCCTTTTGAATATGTGTTAGCAAAACGTCTACAGTGGTTCTTCTGGGAGTTTTTGTGCAAAGGAAAATCATGATCTAATTTAAACTTAAAATACTGTGAGTTGATAGCAGAGCAGGACATCTAGTTCCCATTATAACATTGACGAAAACATTTTGTGTCTTTGGAGATGTTGACAGCTATGTGGTATCCTGCTCTGCCCCTGTGGAGGGCGCTGTTGAGAGGCCGTGACTCCCACCATGTTTCTCAGACAGCCAGCCCCAATCGCAGCGGGGCAGACGCACTAATGCCACGTAGGTTTCAGAGTAGGCAAATGTGACGGAAAAGCACAGCAACACACAGTCGGGACGCTCAAAACATCACGCCATTAAAGTGGACGGCAGCGCAGAAAAGGAGGGACACTTTTAATCAATACACCCGTGTGTGTAAGGACCACAAAGCCATCAAAGGTGCGACCTTGTCCAAGTTGTGGAGAGTTTTTGGGTGAACTCAACGACAGTGGTCGGTTCTCCACTTAGGTAAAACTGACGTTAGCCCAACTGAGCTAGTTCACTTAGGTTAACGCTCGGGTTAAAAATAGCGTCTGTGCTCACGACACCATGCTAACTCTAGTCATCGTTGACCCCGATGAGATGCGGTGTCCGACTTTATAAGACTTGTGTTTGATAAAGGGGCTCAGTGTTGGTCCTCAGATTGCGTTATAAAACAGCGCCAGGTCCGGTCGAGGCTTCTCTACTTTGGTGGCGCTAACTTTTTGCCATGCTAGCACAGAGTAGTCAGTGCACGTAGCTTGAAGCGCCCTGAGTCGGTCGCCGTGGAGTCCCATACAGCATGTGTTACTCATTATTACCTACGCAGATGTTATTTATTCATCGTGAAACAGCAGAAGATCTAATAGTGGAGTATGCAAGACGCTTGACTGTCGCTGTTAGCCACTGGGGATCATGGTGCTCTGCCGTGCCCCGGGTTCTCAACGCACACGATGCTCAACCTGTGTGTTGAGAATATTGAATACAAATGCTAAAGGGTTCAGCCACAGCATTTCATAGTGATCTTTGCAGGGACAATGAGGATTTCACCCCTAGGAGGAAATCATAAGTGCGCCCTAACGTCCCTGCTCCTTGGGTCGAGCTAATGGGGGCCCAGTCATCCAGGGGTCTCTTTATCCCACTCGTTGATATCTAGTGGTCTTATACACTAATAGGTCCAGTCATCCAGGGATCTCTTCGACCTTTATCCCCCTTAGTTGATATCTATATAGCTACACTAATGGGCCCAGACATCCAGTTGTCCCTTCCCCCTTTATCCCCCTCGTTGATAGGGGGGATAAAGGTTGACATCATTTCCATTTCTGTGATGTAATATTATTGCTCCCCTTCAACCCGATTTGTGGCAGCTTGGGCAGTTAGTTGGTCGTTCTATAGGATTTTGCTTCAAGTTTCATGTAAGTGAAAAGGTTAAGTCACAATTAAAACGGTTTAATAAAAAGGATGAAATTTATTTGTTGAACCCTTACTCATCAATTGTTGATTCATGTTTAAGAACAGGAAGTGTCAAAGGCATTTTCAGACATGGTTGTTATGGCAATGACATTAATGTATGTTAAGGATAACAAATAAGACAAATGCTCAAATTAAACAAATCAATGTTTTCATTTTCTTTCCCCCTTGGCATTAGAGAAACTAGATCTCCAGGCCGAGGGGGCAGTTGGAAGAGGAAGCGAGGAGAGGACGCTGAGTGGGCTTCGGATCCTATCAGACTGGTGGGTGAAGCAGTACCCGTCAAGTGAAAAGGAAGAGTCACCATGAGGCAACTAAAAGGCAAAGCCAAAAAGGAAACGTCGCGGGACAAGAAGGAGCGCAAGCAGGCCATGCAGGAGGCCCGGCAGCAGGTGGCAACGGTGGTGCTGCCCACGTTAGCCGTAGTGGTCATGATCATCGTGGTCTTTGTGTATGTGGCCACCAGGCCAGGAGAAATAGAGTAGGACCACGCCAGGCCCCTCCCATCCCTCCAGAGACACAAAACCATGACTGGAGTCGGTTTCTATCAATCAAACTCTTGAGAATGGCTGTACCCTTCCAGCCTTCCGTCCTCACCAAATACTTTCTTTTTTTTCTGATTTCCCTTCTCTAGGAATCAGTTTCAACGACCGGCTTTTGTCTTAGGAGTGCATGGATGAATCAAATCTACGAAGCTGTTGGAACTTTAAGAAACATTTGAATTACGAGTGGCTATTCTTTTTTTTGTTGCGGGATGGATGAAACCAGGATACATTTTGTCATTTTGTATTTGAAAATTCAGAGCGATTCATGTTGTTTTTGAGTAGCGATTTAAAAATAATCTCCATTCACCAAAGTGTTCAACTACACAGTGTTCTAATTGTGGCAACAGTGTGTGTACTTTTATCTGTTGGAAGATCCCAAAAAGTATTTTTAGCAATTGTATTGCTGATCCATGCTCTTCCCTCTGAATGCCTATTCACAAGCGATTACCACTCTCATGATAATGTCTGCGGAATGTATTGTGAATGATTGAGTTAGGAACACAAAGTAGTAAAATGAAAGCTAATGCAGTCCTCTGAACATATTCAAAATCATAGCCCCCCCCCCCACTGCAAAAAGTATTCTGACTCATTAAGACCTACATTCTGTGTGAATGGAGATGTGAAACACATGAATGTGTTTGAAGTAGACAAAACTGCCACAGAATATGATGCCACGTGTATTTTCCATCCAAACGCTACATTCTCTTTCTTAAGTTATTGACGACCATGATGATTATGGAATCACCTCATAACATCTGTGCAGATGTGAAATATGTGCCTTATACCCTTCTGAGAATGAATTGCCATTAATAAATTGTTAGAAAAGGAAAGTACTTTCCCTTCAGACATTTATCTTGAACAGAGTTTTTATTCTATATTATAAGATGTCTGATTTGATGGAGGTTGGTTAAGAAGAGTTGAGTCGTTTGTTCCTGTACGATCCTGCTTCCGGCTTCTCAGTTGTCAGTCTTTGTCAGACTTAAATAAAATAACATTAACTGCATTTATATAGCATTTATATTGCTTTACACACTGTTTATGGGGTATGATATCAACTACTACCAGACTTTCGTAACCGGTCTCGGTAATAGAAAACATACATGTCAGAAGGCTGACCCATTCATTACGTGATTCAAAGCTCAGCACGCCCTGAAAACATTGAACAGTGTTGGTTTCAATCAATGTTGTGTTCTGCATGGTTCTGCAGACAAACTAATAAACAAGTTACATAAAATGCTACTGACAACCAAGATTTTATTACAAGATTTTTCATAATTATACCTAATTATTTTAAGTAGAATTAGTAGAAAGTATGTTTACTTGCCTAAGTAAGATTGTATAATCTGTCCAATCGAGGTCAGTCAATAACTTCGACAAATATTCTCATAGTTGACCAACAGAGGGCGCCAGAGGATAATGTGTAACACATTCGCCGTGCTTTTTTATTTTCTTTGCGCTTAATGCAAATTAAATCCGTGCCGATATGAAGGCTCCTGCAAGTAAAGTTTTTTCGACGAGGATATTATGTCTTCCTTTTTCTCTGTAAGTTCAGCGTTATTCAACGAATGTAATGGATAGCTGCTGTCTGAACACTTTTCAGAACAAGCAACATCGTGACAATAGTAAATATAAAAAAAACAGCTCTCAAATTGAGGAGGTAACTGAAGAAGGCCCTCAGCGTTTTGATAGACCTATCAGCTTGGCCTATTTTACAAGAATTTAAAAGAACATTGCTGAATAGAGATGGTTTAAAATGTTTTTACCAGGATCATTGGATTTGCTACTATCCTCAAGACACCCCTTAAAGTTTTCAGAATTAAGATTGAACAAAAAAATAAGAATATTTTGAGAAATAAAAAATAGGGTTGCTCAGCAAAGTTAACTGAATCAACATTTTCCACACAAATGGAGAGAAATTAAAACATTGTATTTCTTCGGATTTGTGTATGATTTTCCCCACGGAAGAGGGAAATAGTCCTCTCTACACATTCAGCACAGCCATCATACCGGAAAAATGCTTGCATAAACCCATGATGCATGAGAGGTTCTGGAGGTGTTCATGGAATAACAATGACATTATTAGGAGTGTATATGTGCATTTTCTGAGGAAAATGCGTGTGGTTGTGCCAACTCGTCGTGTGCGCAATGTTCCGTGGGCATACCACATGCTAATACCTTGAGGTTAATAAGCCTGAATTGTTTGCCTTCGGAATGGTTGAATAGAGTTTTTTTTCCCCCATTGACTTCCATTATAAAAAAAATGCTTGGTCAGCACCTGAAACAGTGGTCATTTGAAATTGACCCTGTGACACAATTTAATTATCAAAACAAAACTCCTTGATGGCAACACCAAACTTAACACCTCTAGGTTTCTCTAAAGCAGACTCTGAATTGGTTGAACAATATTTGCATAAATGAAATCAAAATATTATCATAAGGTCGGACAATATTAAGAATTATTTGGCCCAGATTGTGGTTATTTGGCTTACTTAGTGTTTGTCAAATAATGTCAAATAAGGCTCAGATACCAAGTTTCAGATTTCTTTCTAAAATGGGGCACAGCTCAAGTCAAGTCAACTTTATTTCTTTAGCACATTTAAAAACAACTGAGTTGACCCAAAGTGCTTACAAACAAACATAAAACAATGACAATGGTACAACAATAATAATATAACATAGGGAAAAATAAATAATTCAAAAAATAAAATAAAGAATAAAGAGTGTGTGTGTGTGTGTGTGTGTGTGTGTGTGTGTGTGTGTGTGTGTGGTGTGTGTGTGTGTGTGTGTGTGTGTGTGTGTGTGTGTGTGTGTGTGTGGGGGGGGGTATTATGGTAGATTAAAAACTTGGGAGAAAATAAAAGTTTTTAAGTTAGATTTAAAGCAGTCAATAGTGGGAGAGGACTTAATATGTACAGGTAGACTATTCCAGAGTTGGGGGGAACAACAGAGAAGGCTCTATCACCCTTGGTTTTAAGGGGTGTTTTGGGGATACAGAGAAGATCCTGAGATGAAGACCTAAGTGACCTTGGAGCGCTGTACGGAATTTGTAGGTCACCTATATAACTAGGTGCCAAACCACTGAGGGCTTTAAAGACAAAAAGTAAAATTTTAAATTTAACTCTGTGCTCCACAGGTAACCAGTGCAGTTTAGCCAACACAGAAGTTATATGCTCATGTTTCTTAGAACCACTTAATAATCTAGCTGTCACATTTTGAACTATCTGAAGTCTATTGAGAGTGGAGTGGGTCAGGCCTGCATATAATGACTTACAATATTCAAGTCTAGATGTAATGAATGCATGAATAAGAGTTTCAAGATCGGAGAAGGACAGAAAGGGCTTTAGTTTTGCAATGGTTCTTAACTGGAAAAAGCTGCCTTTGACCACACTTTTTATTTGCTTATTAAAATTTAAAGAGGAGTCAAAGATTCTTGACTTCACTGTGGCAGTATGCAGTGAGAGGTCCTAGTGCATTTTTCAAAATAGAAACATCACTTGGAGGGCCAAAAATAATTATGCCAGTTTTACCTTCTTTCCATTGAAGAAAGTTTCTTGCCATCCAGCTTTTGATGTCTTTAAGACAATTAAAAAATTCTCCAGTGAACAAATGCCATCAGTGTTAACAGGCAGGTAAAACTGAGTGTCATCTGCATAGCAGTAGTACTGAATGTTATACTTATTCAAAATTGACCCAAGGGGTAGCATATAAAGAGAGAATAAAAGAGGGCCCAAAATGGAACCCTGAGGAACACCACACTGTATAGGGGCAGAGGAAGAGGAGAAATTGCCTAAACTAACTGAAAATGATCTATCACTAAAATAAGAGGAGAACCATTGCAAAACAGAACCCTGGAGACCTTCATCCTCCAAGCGTTTTAATAGGATGTTATGTTCGATGGTGTCAAATGTTGCACTCAGATCAAGAATCACCAAGAGGGCACAAGAACCAGAGTCAACTGCTAAGAGAATGTAATTTTGGACCTTAAGAAAAGCAGATTCCATACTGTACAGAGCTCTAAAGCCTGACTGAAATTCTTCACAGATATTGAATAGGAAGACCTCAAATAGGAAGAGCTCACAGCCGTATAGGTTTGACCACTAGTTATAGTTCCCACTGTGGCCATAGAGACACAACTTTTTTGGTTACCTCCGTACTTCAGATTTACGAAGGCTAATTTAATTTGAGTTCAGGATTTGAGCTTTTTTGCCCCATTCAGTTTCCATATTAAATGTAAATATTGTTGCGACAGTGGGCGTGGAGGCCGGTCCCGAGTGCCACAAAGGAAACATGGAGGGTTTGGACTATTATAGGTTGGATCTTCTAGCGCCCTCCATGGTCCTTTGTGACATTATGTGGGGTGCAATCAGGGCCGGCGCTCGGCGTAGGCGACCTAGGCGACTGCCTAGGGCGGCAAATGCGTTGGGGGCGCCCTCTGGTGGCACCCTTAATTATTCAATTCAGATATACGAAACAAACAGAGAAGGGAGGCGGCCGGCGCCCTTCTCCGTTTGTTTCGTATATTTGAATTGACTAATTAAGGGCGCCACCACGCATGCTCGGAAGACTTTTCCAGGGCGCAAGTCGATGTTGAGTCAGCTAGGGCTCTGGGTGCAATAATAAGTGTATACCTAGGTGGCGGTGGAGTTGCGGAAATTCCGACCCCGCCAGCGAGATAGTAGGGTCTGGGTTAAGGTCTTGTTGTTTGTGTGTTCTGGGTGTCTTGAAATAAAAGACAGCTCTTGGAGTCGATCAGGATACGGGGTCTGAGAGATGTGATCACCTTTGAAATCTGACCCCATGTGGTTCCTTCACTGAGGCTACAATATCATAATTATAAATTAAAGAAAGTCTGCATGGGTTGGTCTCAGAAAGTAGACATCCCATGGTGTAACTACAAAACTAAATGTCGGAGTAGATAATTACCCCAAACAGGGAGGAAGAAATAAAAAAAATAAGACACATGATTACAATAGTGTGGCTTGCTTTAATTGCAACAACACTATTTAAGTATGTAGCAGGCCTATGTTGTACAGCAAAAAAATGGAAATGAGAACATGGCATCCTGATCCATAAAGTGTTCTGCACAAATGGAATATTGCTCGACAGAACCCCAACATCAGGTAACATGTTTTTAATTTGGAATGTCTACATAAGCAATTGTTTCCACAACACATCATTGCTGGTTTGTAGTTTGCAATGTATGCGATAGGACTCAAGAAAGTCAGAAATGTCAACGCTTTCCAAAAGAAGCAGAAGCATTCAATTCTATTATTTAACTTAATGTTAAATTACCGTACAGCAAACATAAATACAAGAATGAGTGATTTGATTGCTTGTCAACCAATGGATTTCTTCATACCCATAAATTAATAATAATAATGTGCTATGATGAATAATAATGAAGCATAATAATATTTAATGTTCACCCCACCATAGATGACTTTCTGGTTTGACCTTGCTTGTTCACCATGTAAGACAGAAAACGAAGGTGGCAGAGTTCACCCAACTACACACAGAAGTTCACAACCTGACCTGTCTCTCATACTTCTCATAGGAGTCTACTGGAAATATAAGATATGGCACATTTATATTATAATGAATTAACAAAAACACCAGCGCCTGGACTGAATTCATTCCCATCTAGACACACTTTTGTTGAACAATGTTGATGTTTAAGTTCAGTCCCCTTTGAGTTCAAAAAGTAAAATAAAAAAAAACTTTGTTCCAGCATGAATTACTTGCCTAGTACTCTGCCAGATACCCTTATTTTCCACTCTGCACTAGAAAGAAATATGTTAAAAGGAGAATTTCCAGCGGTTGGGCAGTAGGCTTTTGAAAAATTCCATGAACACATTTTAATAAAACAATTAGTGCTTTCTCTCCATAGAATTTCCTCACTAAATAAAACTCCAAACATTCCTCATCCATAGTTTTACTTTGAAGCTGGGTCCACAATTTGACTAGTGACTCTAGGTTACTCATGAGGGGATTTGAAAAGTGTGAATCATTTTGCACTTTTCATTTTGGTATTGGATAGACACGCACCAGATATCTGAGCTAATGGAATTTCATTTTTCAATTAACAGAAAATTGGCTTTAATTAAAATGGTTATAACATGAGCAGCACCGTTTCAATATTATCACACGGTTGATTTTTGAAACAACAGTGGTTGGACCTGGCTAGGACTCCGTAATACCCTATTTATTTTCAATTTGCTTTACTATTGGGTTGAACGAAATGACCATCTCAGGGAGGACCTTGAAGGCATACTTTGATTGTGGTTATCTATAATCCTCCTCACTCAGAGTTCCAAAAAGACTCTTGAGTGTGAAATAAGGAAAATGCTTTGGCCAGCCCCTGTTCAAAAAGGATAATTACAAACTTGGTAGATGTATTCGTTTGCTAACATGCTATTCATATACAAATATGGATTGCCTTTTCAGTTAATGTTCAACTGGAAGTGTATAATGTTATTCTTCCTAAACATAAACATACCTTTTAAAAAAGAAAGTAATCCAACAAGCAGCAAACAGCTCCAAGCTACTCACTTCCCATGCCAGCCTTCCTTTTCATCAATGAAAAGCTATGACATGGAATGTTTTACAGTAAACTACAGGTAAAGCTGAGCATATATCAATCCATTTGCTGCCTTTATTTATGCCAGAAAATAAAGCATAGTAAAAGTATAGAAAAAAAAAATAGCCGTATGACTTGGAAGAGGTTTTAATTAATTTTGATGGAATGCTGTGATTCCTTAGTCCGAAAACAACTATCTCTCCAGGAGTATCTCATCATGCATCAGACATTAGATGGTCTGTACACTGTTCTGTGTTATGTGGGCCTACTGTAGCCAATTAACAAGATTCAATGCTTTAGAAATACTAGAAATTATTTGATACATTCATCTTTAATTATTTATAGCCTATTAACTGTTCTATACACTACTCTACACACTACACTGTCATACAATGCTATACTAAAGTACACTACACTAGCTACTCTATACTACACTATACTATCCTACACTTCTATGCTACACTCAATTCATGATTAACACAATATTTTAGTCAGAATCAATTATCAAACAGATATTGGTTTGAGGTTGATAAAAACATTATTTGACGCAAATCATGACACATGAAATGTGTAAGTAAAATGGGTGCAAAAATGCCAGAGCAGTAATTTACATAGTGGTGTGAGTTTGGCTCCCTTCACACTTGGCAGCCTATGGTTTGCTCCAAACTCTCCCTTAGGTGCCATGTTAATTACAGACGCCTGCGACTCATGTGACCAACATGAGGAGACCATTGAGGGCCTAGGAGCTGGAGATTAGTGTTATAGTGAAAGGGGCGATGTGGAGTTCACGCATGCATCATTTATGGGTATGTGTGCATAGGCTCATAATAATTTGTGTGCGCGTAAATTGTACATAACAAACGTAAATTGTAAATAAAACCATAATAATATATTTATAATTCAGTATTAGCAATAATATGTTATATATTAGTTAGAATATAACAGACAATAATAGATGTCATTAACTTGGAAAAGGTGAGGTTTGTGAACATAATAAATCGTAAAATAAAACATAGGATAAAATGATAAATCTTTATATGCCCCGGATTACATATATGTTATTTGTGGATTTAAATCATCATTTTTCATGTCAGGAGTTTGACCATTTATTGTGCAATTGTTCAGTTAAGGCTGTAGAGAAAACACAATGAGAACTTTCGACATGCCTCGTATGTGACGTCACGCTCCCTGCAAGGCGTGGACAAGACCAACAATCTCCCCATCGGCATTACTGAAACTCTCCACATGCCCCGAATTATAATGGTTTTCACCTCTTTCGATGCTTTTATCCTTCCCTTAGAAAAAAACTAACATTATCAAACTTATTCACGAAAATGTTTAGTTTTCTTTGCATGAAAAATTATAATTTAAATCCACAAACAACATATGTATAATCCGAGGCATATAAAGACTGGGACCAGAAAATAATTACTTTCTCTCCATTAAAACCCATTCATATTTTTCGATCTCATGGGTCCCATGGGCTCTACCGAAAGTGGCGTGACTTCGGAGCTCTAATGAGTAGGTCCAGACTCCAGACTCTGCAAATGAAATGAAGTACAAGTGTCTGGTAGGACCAGTCTAGGGTCTCATGGTATATAAAAAAATAATAAGCTGTAGGCCATTTAAATTGTAAAGTGAGGACAACCCAAGCAACAAAGGGATTAAGATACATAGACATAATTGTTCTAGTATTATTGTTAAGGATGAGATGGTGCTTCCATTTATTCATCAAAGGCAGAAAGAAGAGCATAATATGTTTGCCCTATTGCTACTCAACTCATTTAAATGGCTGAAACAAAACCCCATTGTATTTTTGACTAGTGTGCTCCAATTCAGAATGGCAATTTATATTCAAAAAACGTTTCAGATATTTCTATATTTCAATAATTTATATGGATATAATTAATCATACAAAAATAAATCCCCAATCGATGTTCATGTTTGCATTGGTCAAAAACATGCAAATGATCTCTTCCGGCGTCGTCTCCCGTGATTCGAGATTGGCAGACCCAAGCCCCGCCCTTTACCCTGTGACGTGTCGCACGTTCTCCTTCGGATCAGGAAGAGGTTTATCCTACTGTATAATCTGCAAATATAAACATCGCGTGACAGGACGACCACGCCAAAAAAATCTCAAACTAATAAATGAACCCTGTTTTTCAAAGGGGCCGCTTAAAGAATAGACCTCCGGGACCAGCCTCTACTGTAGCCTGCTGGGTCTTTGGAGAGCCATCTCTGGAGGACTGTGTTCCCTGAACCGAATGACAACAGTGAGGTAAGGCTCTGGACTCATCTTGAAGTTTCATTCATTAAATAGGATATTTGAATGCACACGTTTCAGCTATTAAATGAGTGAACCGTTTTTTTTCCAACGGGTCCTTTTTAAGAGGGTTTGGTTCTGTCTAGCTAGGACTAGGATTGAAAAAGACACCTTACCTTAGCTTCCCATCGTTGTCTTGCTAAACGAATACCACGTTGGACTTTTGAATCGAATAAACAATGTCTGTTATATATTTATATATCTATAAATATGAATCCTCCGATCCCCAGGTCCACAGTGTCGCGGTTCGCTGAGCACATTTGCTTGGGACGAGGGTCTCCTCACTGAGCTCGGGGTCTGGTGGTCTGGTGGTCTCCTGACAAATGCCTGGCGCAGGATGGGGAAAACGCAGCAACTAGGTAACATGTTTACAACTTTTACAGTTTCAGGGCGGCAATGCCTCACTAGAAGCAAACATGTGTGTATCAGATTGACTACATCGTGCAATAGATCATGGATGGGTGGTAGCTTATATGTGTGTTTTGTGTGGGTTGAATGTATTGACCATTGCCTAATGACTGATATTACCTGGACTGCATGCTACAGTTTCTATAACAGTCGGGTCAACATAGAGGTATAGTTGGCTTGCCTGTGAAAAGTCTATTTTTTGGATCATTATTGGTCAATATTGATATTCGAAATTGTCAATTGTCAATATCGAAATTGTCAATTGTTAACTGCTATTCACACTATTGACTATCAACAATTTCTCTAACTATTAACAGTAGTCAGAGTAAATTGTGACCTTTGAGAGTCGCAGTTTGAGAGTCATTGTTGAAGTGATTGGGTTGGACTTGCATGTAAAAGTGGCCCCCAGAATATAACTATTTAAAGATACTTATTTCCCTGGATAGATTGACTCGTGGATGGGAACGATCTACTGTACTTTTGGGGGAAAAAGCTAAAGTAGAAAAGTGTCATAGGCAGGTTTGATGCGTTTCCTTATGTTATTTACGACACGCTCCTCTCCTTCGCTTTAGACTCATATTGAGTGTCACATTTATTAAAGTGCCATTAGAGAGTTTAAGTCTGTTGTACTTTAAATTACTGTGTTGATGCTTTAACATTTTGAGTTCAGCAGATTGTTCTGTACTGTTGCGCCATTTCACCGGACTCTCACAGCCCGACATTTACACTTGATTGATTTAAACATCTGTTGTTCCATTTTTTCTCAAGTGAATACGTGCTTGTGTGTAAAGTGTTATTTTTAATTTGTGCGGACCCCCCTGTGGCACGGCAGACATGGAGGTGATGACACCACTTATTGAGAGCCCTGTCCAGGGCTCGGAGGAGAACTCGGATGAGGACCACGAACTGCTCCCTCCTCCACAGCGTGAGCAGGACAACGGCCGGGGCCTCACGTAAGGGTCCCTTCTTGGGTATAGTCTGATCACTTGTGGACATGGACTTTAGCATGGTTACACTGTTCTCCCCCCCCCCCCCCCCCCCCCCGGCCGCACCTCTGCCTGGTATTTCACTTGGAATCACTATTCATCCTAGAGTGCATTCTGTTACCTGTTATAAGTCATCTGAGGTTTACCTCAGTTAAAGACCTGGTGTTATTGAAACCACATAATTTAAAGATGGAAAAATCAGCCTGTGCTTTCTCTTTCACAATGCCAACATTCAAATCCACGTATGAATGCATACGTGGATGCAGGTCATTGCACCAGTACTCTGCCTTATGGGCCTATGCCCCTGTATCAGACATATAAAGGTCAATACACACAGATATGAAAAGAGAGAGACGCCGAGATTGTTTATTGGCCTGTGGCATGTGCCGGCGCGACCACTGACATTCCATGGCATATGCCGTTCAGGAACGGTTACAGCCGTTCTGGAACAGCACATGCCATTCTGAAACTGTAACTGCCGTTCTGAAACGGTAACTATCGTTCTGAAACGGTAACTGCCATTCAGGTGGAACGGCATATGCCGTTCAGTTTCCGTTCCTGAACGGCAGTTACCATTCCTGATATCTACGCATGCTGCACGTTCCGCAGCACTTTGTTTATGGTTGGATTGATCGTGCTATCAGTTGAGTTTTTATATTTCTGAGATAGTGTGCATCGTAGCCATTTACAGACAGAATGGATGTAGTTCAGCAGTTATATCATTTGACCCACAAGGCCAGGATAGTGTAGGTAGTTATTGGCCGGTTTGATCCCCAATTTCCACACCTTACCCCATGAAAACATCTGTCAATTGATTGTTAACCTACAATCCTGGAGTAACCATTTCGAATCCATTCGATCCATGTCATTTTTTCTATTATAACCGCTTCACATTATTTCATTGGCATAAATGATTGCGTGTGAAGGGGAGGTTTATGTGAGATATTTAAACTCCCTTGGTTTAAAGGTAACAACTAGTGTTAATGCATGATCAGTGTGCTTACTGACTGGAAAACTCATGTCATGTTCCCCAGATTGGGTTTTCAGAGAGATGACATTGAGCAAAAAGTCTGAGCCAAAGGAATGTTTGTGTAAAACGTAGAGATACAATTCTTCATGTGAATAAATAGAGAAGAGACAAGTTATATGATCATAAACATATGGGGTACTGTTCATTCTTGGTCATTAAAACCAGGGCCCATCCACTGTCCACAGTGCTTGTGGTGCGGGCACACTGGCTATCTGTGAGATCTGGATGATTGCAGAATAGCCGGTGTTACCACCATGTCCGCAAACCTCGCCCATCCGCGGAAGATTTAATTGAATGGATAAATGAAGTCATTCATATTCAATTCAGGGAAGCTTTTTTTGTCCAATTCTGTCCTCGTTGATGCCATTGTATTCAATAATAAGATTTCCAAATTTGAAAAAAGAAGGCAGTTGGAATGACACACACACACACACACACACACACACACACACACACACACACACACACACACACACACACACACACACACACACACACACACACACACACATATACACACACACACACACACACATCCTTTTTTTTCTTTCCCCCTAATGTATGTTTCTTTTGTATGAACATCAGCCAGTGTATTGACTGACCTACAGTAGCTGATTCATGTGGCCTTCTTGTGTGCACTCTAGGTTCAGCCAAGCACTCATCCACCTGCTGAAGGGGAACCTGGGCACGGGCCTCCTAGGCCTGCCTCTGGCCGTTCACAATGCGGGCATAATTGTAAGTGGCCATTCACATCTCCATCACACACTTATGGCTGGCATTCTCACGAGGACCACCTGGTGGGAAAAATTATGATTTCGCTTAATTGTTGATTACTGTTATAAATCTGCTGTACTTTCTACTCTGAATACCAAATTTCCTGTTTCGGATTAATAAAGTAGATAGCTGAACGAGCATGAGAATCACTGACACATGCATGCACAAACTTGCACATAGCCATCAGGATTGACAAAGGCAGCATAACTCATACTTTGGAAATCCTAATAAGACAAAACCAATGTGTAGTGTTTGCCTTTTTGTGGAGGTCAGGCATTTCATTTTCATTAGTGACTGAAAGAAGTTGTTCTGTTAGTATGAACATGCCACTAAAGATGACCCAACAACAATTTATTTTTTACCCCTTTAGGGAATGCATATTGTGCAATGTATCGATGACTTGCTACATTTTTCATGAACAGCCAATGTTCTCGATGAAAACTTCAGTACAAATATCTGCAATGATGAAGAGCAGCAAACTCTGCCTGAAGGTTTTGGTGTTGAAAGCATCTGCAGCATTTGATAAATAAAGCATTGTAGCTACCAGCTGGTTAGTTAGAGTAATTTGCTATTGTTAGGATTCAATTGTATTGAATATTATCAATGAAACAATGACAAACCTGTACTACTGTCTGTGATGCAATAACAGTGACCGTTAACCAGAAGTGCAGTCCTTTTGTAAAACAAAGGCTTGGACATAACTCATTGGTCACAATGTATTCTTTGTTAATGAGATTGGTCTAATCCTGTCAAAACATTCTGATCATGCCTCAGGAGATGGATTTGATACATTTGGCACCAAGCATTGAGGTTTAAGGCATTTCCCTTGCATTAGACAATGTCACCATCTTGAGCAACCAGTGTGAGTGTGTGAGATACAAGTCATATTGGAGAGTGTCACTGCATCATGATTTGGCATTTAAATGGATTAGAGAAGCTTGAAAATAACATAAATGAGAGATTCAATATTGAAAGTGAGAAGAAGCTTGCAAGATAGACATCCTTTACATCTGGGGCCCGCTTTATATCCAGGACCAAAATAAACATAATGCAAATACAAAAATTTATAAGAAAAACTGAATGAATACATGTGTTCAACATTTGAATATAGTCAAATAAATATAATATATTTTCATAGTTATCTAGTAATTGTTCTATTATGTATTTCAATATGATTTTTATTATTTTCATTGTCACATTCCAACATTTTTGTAGTTTTGCCCAAGTGAAAGCCAAAATCAAGAATTTGGAATGTCACGAATGGGATGATGACGTGATGAAGTCTACTAGTTCCAATTGGTTGATCGTGATTTATTAACTACGAATAGGCTTTACCGGTGAAACCGGTATTATTTTAAGTCATATCCACCTGGCACTAACTGTTGTTGACAACCCTTATACAATTCTGGAAGGAACAAGTAGTCAGACGCAGGACTAGCTTCTTAAGTCAGCTAGCCGTCTTAATCAGGTGATCAGGTGTAATTTCTAGCCTAGTAACACACAACTTACAACAAAGCAACAGCCAGTACAATTAATCTATGCACCCATTTTAATAAATCAATGGGAACTATGATTATATTAGATGTATTATAAATAAATAATACATTATAATGGTACTGAAATGGATCAGATTCTGATTTTATTTGTCACATACACAATACATTGCAGTGAAATGTTCACAGTCGGCTCCATGCTAAATAGACACATAACAAACATAACAAAACAGTAAATACATTAAAGATGTCAGGGGGTTATTGCACATAGGAATAAAAGGGGTTACTTCAATAAATATATAAGTGCAGTTGCTCAAAAGGGCTTAATCAGTGCCATAAAGGTAGCTGACAGCTTGGGGACAGCTGAGTCTTTGCCGCCAGTGAGCGGTATCTGTTCCCTGAGCGGAGCAGAGAGAATAGTCCGTAGCCTCGATGGCTTGGGTCTTTCAGTATGCCGGTGGTCCTGGCCTTGCAACGCTTGATATTAATGTCTCCTAGATTAGGTAAATACATCAAGAGGACAATAACTCATTTAATTACCAGTTAAATCCGAAATTAAAAATATATATTTTATTTACCTGTGACATGTACTCCGTTATGGGACTATTACACATTTGAAACATATATTCATTCTTTTTTTTTTTTTGTTCCTCCGTAGCCTCAGAAAAATACTATTTGACTATAATGTTCAAACACATTCTTGACGTGATGTTTGATTGCTGCCATTCAAGTCAAGTCAAGTCAGCTTTATTGTCAATAATATTATCATTCGCGTTACTTGCAGCTATTAGTATACTTTGCAGTATCCATTTGAAGACTAGTCCCGAAAAGTCGTCCTCCACATAGTGGATGATTAAACATATGACCCATGCAATGCCATAATGATGAAGAAAGTCCACATTTGGTAGACGATGACTTTGATGTGGCTTGGTCAAAACGCTGGGTTGCTTGCAATCAATTGGCATGATTGTGCATCAACTTCTTTCCAAACTGTATGGTGGCATTGTAAGCCGCTTATTATGTGCAACATAAAATGTCCTTATATTTTGTATGGCCCCAAGAACTTAATTAAGTCCATGTTAATATAATTATCTTTATATTCCCCATCATTCTCAGCATTCATCTCAGCACTCATTGTGAAATCCAGTTTTTCAGTTTTTCGTGTTGAAAGCTAAAATGTTGAATGCTCAGATTGTTTGGTCTAGCTCAACATGTCCAGGGGAAAAGATATGCGTCTGTCATTCATACCAGGGCCTCCTCTATTATCTATTATGAATAGGGAATTCAGAAATAAAAGGGAGTGGAGAGATGTAACTGCCCAACCCCTGGGGTCCAAAGAGAGACACTATTCCAATAGTTTGTAATTTGAATAAAACTACTGAACAAGTCGACATGAAGCTGATGCAGACGACAATGGGATGTTGGTCATTTTCCAGATTCTTCCCCCGGTAGAGAAAGACAGATCGTGGTTGTTTTGAATTATCCGACCAGATAGAATCTGTTGGTAGGTCCCAGTTATCTTACACAAATGTACATCTTGTCAGAAAGTATTAACAAATGAATAACATTGAAAAGAGATGAGTCTGATAATTTTTACTTTATACGTACCGTTTCATGTATGATCATAGACTACAGAGGCTCTAAGCATCAAAAACAAATATACACCTCTGTGGTGCAAACAATCATAATCGTAATTTATAAAAAGGAGATGAGAACCCTTTGCCAGACCTTAAAAACAGGAAAAAACTGATAATAACGCTGCCAACATTATCTTTAAAAGTAATGAATAACACGCTTTAAAAGCAAGGCACATTATTGTTATCCATTGTCTAATTTTCCACCTCATTTTCCACACGTAACTTCTACAGTTTTCATGATGTCTACACCAAATCAAAGCAAACACGTCTAGCCCTGTGCCATGCAGTGTGGTAACATTTAAAACCGTAGCAGAGTAATTAAATGATCACAATTTTTTTTGGATTTCGTCAAAGCAAACTGCATTGAAAATAGCTTGGTAGGATGGGGTTGAGTATGAGGAGAACATTGGATTAAAGGTCAGCTGACCTCTGACTGGCAACATGTTTCATTGTCAGAGCAATTGTTGGCTGTGCTGAACTTAACTATTAGCTTTCTATTAGTGCAGTGCAGAGTAGCCTCGCAACCATCTACCGATGAGCCTAGAAATGAACACTCTAGTTTCGTTACCGTACTACACATGTTTTTGCGTGTTTGTGTACATAGTGATTACCATATGTCGAAAAAAGAAGCACATGACGGCATGATATCTGAGCTACCTATCAATGCATTTGATTCACCATCCGGCCCAGATAACACTTACAGAATAACAATGAATATGGAATCGTGCTTGAATATTCAGCAGTATAATTTCATTCATTATCCTGTTTAGCAACACTGTTATAATATTCAAGGCAGCGCTATGATTTTGACTAATTGTCTAGGTTGCCAGCATTTTAGTCCATTGGCAGTATTATAAAGTATTTAGTGTGGGTAAATATAATGAATACTCAACAAGATAAATGCTCTAATTTTGAAACACTCAAGTGCACAAGGAATGCCAGCCAGAACACATACACCTGCAATTAGGCATGCTGCTCAGTGTGTGGTTTTATAAATTTGATTTATTGTTTTTAGTCACTGTTCCAGTTTGGTGGAAGTTAGCATAAGGCTCAGGGGACACACACGCACACGCACACACACATACACACACCCCTCTAGCTGGCGTGCATGTGGCGTGCACGGGCATATTGACCTGAATGAGCTCCATCAAGCGGAGCTCATGTCAACACATTGTTAGAAATTTCAAAAACCTACCTAAAGTTTGTCGTCTCATAGTTATTGTTGTCAATGGGCAAGTCTTGCAGAGTAGACATGAAAGGCGCCTGTAACACATATTTCGTGGCACATATTTTGCTTTGCTGTCAGACTTGATCAAGAAAGAGAACATAAGTTCATGCCTCTGAATGTCTTTGAATCGTGTTGTGAACTCCGACTCAATGCATTCATATTTTAGATGTGCCAATGGTTTGCTGTGAGCACGGCTCTCTCAAGTGTCTGAAGTAGCAGAAAGTGGTGGCGGCGACTTGAAATGATCACTTGAAAAGATTAATAGCTTGCCGTAAAAAGCCGCCGATGTGTCGAACATGTCAAACTGTCCAGAGTTCTGGGTAGTCTTGGTATTTTTCAGGCCGGAAAGCATTTATGGAATCAAAGAAGTCGACACACCGCTCCAAAACTGTACTGCAGATTAGCCACCTAACTGCTGGCTGGAGAGAGATTTCTTTGTGTATTGAGTCTCTGTACACTCCTGTCCTCCAGCAGGGACAGGAGCTGGCGGTGGGTCTGGGGAGTTCCCTTAACTATGAAGTTGATAACTTTTACCACCATGGCGATAACGTCATTAAGACTAGTGCTTGGCAATATGGCCGATATTTGGGATCACAATATTTTTTTGCCTAATGTCAATGTTCAATATGAATCAATATTTATTGTATTAAAGATTAGAAATGATATTCCAATATAAAACTGAACCAAACCAAATTATTATACTATAAACCAGAAAGTTTAATATAGCAATTACAATCATCACAAAGAAATAAGGACCTTTTGCCTGCAGGTATTCAAAAATATACTTATCTTTCAATATAAATTATTATACTTGATATTAATATAATCATTTATATTGTGTGTGTGTGTGTGTTTGTGTTGAGTGAGAGCTCTCTTACCAATGGCAAGACGCATCCTGTGCCCAAAACGTTTTCAGATTTTGCCATCTGCCTTGACAACATTGCTGCCATTATCTGTAGCGAAGCAGATCTGATGCCCCTCTTCCACCTTCCACACATTTAAGGCATCTTTAAGGCTTTCACAATCGTCTCTACTGTATGATCTTTGGGTGCATAGCTTGTCTGCAAGCACATACTTTACAGCTCCCAGTCTTCGAGGTAGCAAAGGGCCACTCGTATCTGGAATCTAAAGTTTCCATTAGCTTTCTGAATCCATATTTTTCAATGTATAAATTGGAATCATGTCCCTATAGAACGAGATAGCTCAATGGATCTCTCTATTTGGTGCTCATCCTATCATAACAGGAATAGCTGAACATAGATTATATTGGTGAAGTTTGTTTGGTTGAGGTTGCTGAAGTAGCTAAGGGAGTCTTGCTTGCAACATTGCTAACATTGCCAGCTCTCTTCTGCTTGATGCATTCATTCATGTACTCAATAACATACTTTATCTTCTGGAGATTGAACGGATTTATAGTGTTGCCTGGCAACATCTTCCCGACAAGTCTTGCAAACTACGGTTGTTTGTTCAGTTAATTTTGCCTGCAACCCGCTCCTATCTTTCCTTTTCTCTGCACGGGTGGACTGCAGCGGAAAATAAATGCAATAGCAACAAAATCTCTTGTGAAAACTTTGAAGGAGATTAGAAAATAAAAATGGTTCCCCTTTCAATATTGAGCATTAATCTGATATAGATTGTTTCAAGCTTCATGATTCATGATTCGCCCAGCACTAATTAAGCTCTGAATTGGACATCTTTGAACAGAGGTTATTTTGGTGTATTACACAGTGGACTTTCATGAGGGTTTCAGTTAATCTGACTGCTCCCCTCTGTTTCCTGACAATGGCAGGGGCGCCACTGCAAAGATCTTCATGATGTCAGTCCCCTGCTGTTTAAACAGCTTTAAACAGCACAGCTCCTTTCTCTATGACTGCTCAGCGTTGCACTTGAGAGTCCTCAAGTCCACACACTCTTAACACCACAGATTCTTTTAACGCAGTTGTCTGATGCGCCTTAATATTTTCTACCACTTCTTCGATGCATCGCTCAACAATTCTAGCAGATATGGGAATGTCTTTTATCCTTGATTTGATTGTCTTTTTGTTTATTAGACCTTCAAACAGAACCTCTGATCTACAGAGAAAAGCCTCCTTAATATATTTGTGAATGGCTTTCCGTTTCTCCCAATGAAATGCGCAATGCGATGCCTGCCTTCGGCAGCATGGTTTTTAGCAGTGGCAAATACTTTGAAAGTGTAAGCTTGATTCCTATACCCGGACATGGCACGTTTGATAGTCTGCCTGATCTTTGAAAAGTTTTTTCGTGCTCTGTGTCAAAATGCAAGAACCGTTCTGTTCACGAGTGCTGGAATGACAGAACGTAGACACTAGATTCCATAGCTAGGGCCATCACCTAATGCAGCTGAACTTCTGAACTGCAATTAATTTGGGAATGTGAGTGGGAGGCGGCACCATCAGCAATTGACCGTTGAAGAACAGAGAGACCAACTTTTTTGCGTTTATCGCCAGTGTGTCAATGATTATGCTGCCGTATGACAATGATGGCATGACTCCTGGTCCGGACTGTCAAGAAAGTCTTATGTTGTGAAATCAGGTAACCAGATGTCTGAAAGGATACCATGTAAATTGTTCCCTGAATATTGATGCGATTGATTGTCATAGTGCGACACAAGTGACTCTGTGGGTGTCGTAGGCTCAGAGCTATCTGAAGGTGCTTCAGATATTACAGTTTGTAATTGAGAGCGTGATCGAATCCAGCTTGTGAAATTTAGTTTTTTGTGTAAGAAAAAAAAAATAATAATAATATAATCACAGTGTTATAGGTGCGTTTGGTGTAGTACTGAAGAGACAACGCATACAGTCTACAGGTAGGTTTGTGTTTAGGAGTAGAAGCAAGCTCTGCTTCCTCTGAACAAGAACACATCTGGCATTCTAAACTACTTTTGTACTTGGCTAGATGCAGGCTTTAACAGTACTTGGGCTGTGACTGATGATGTTTCACAAGTCCACAAGAACACAAGTACCGATCATTGAGAAAGTGCTTCTGTCTGCCGCTGTCGAATGCAGTGTGTCGGGTCCCTCTTTATTGTCTGGCGCCTTGGTTACCAACTGGCCCCAGCTGGGTCCTTACACATTTCAAGGCAATGTGTTCGATATACCTTCCCTCCACAGCGGTAGACACAGCTGGTAGCCAGTTCTAAAGGGGTGATGCCCCCTTCTCTGTCTCCGTCCAGTTGTTTGACCGGATATTGAGTTGAAGGGGCACCCTCCTGGGTGTTATACAAAGATGTTGCCTACATTCAAGTGTTATTACCTCGCACAGTGAAGAGGAAAGGAGTGCTTAGAACAGTCCGAGTGTTCTGCGAAAAGGCATGCTTTGAAAACACGAGGCCATCATGAAACTGCTTGACTCACTTAAACAAATGAGGGGGAAATCATATGTTTCATCACCGGCTATCTCAGCTAAGCGTTGTTGTATCGAGAGAGTGGCAACAGGTCCCACCTCTGAACAACAAAACTGTTTGCATGTTTTCTTTTCCGTGACCAGTGGCTAACCCTTTTAGGTTTCTTTGTGTTCACAGCGAATGCTGAAAGACCTTGCTTGTGTTCATGTCTCGGTGTCTTTCAGGCGGGACCCATCTGTCTTGTGCTGATGGGGGTCGTGTGCGTGCACTGTATGCATATCCTGGTCCACTGCAGTCATCACTTATGCGAGAGGTAAGGACACACACACATGCACACACGCACACACACACAAACCAGTGTTCCATTTGGCTCTCTCTCTTTCTCTCTCATATGTGTTTGTACTACTACTGCGATGTCACCCTATTTACATTTATTTAATGATGGATCCCTCCCCTCTTTTGGGGGCGATCTGCTAAGAGTGTCGCCAAGTACCGCTCCGTTAAAAACAAAGAGTCATGAATGGGGAGGCTTGCCAGACATTCTTAAAACTCATCTGGCTGAAACAAAAAAACTTTCCATGCATGCGCTCACCTAAGGATTTGAAGCCCCACGTTTGTCAGCTAACCACTCCCCTCTTTCAACCTTTCTCTCTCCCTCTCTATCTCTCCTGCTCTCTGTCTCACACCTGTTATGTTGGCTTGACCCATTTCAACTATGTATTTATCCCCTTCCATCCTAAACGGAATAGCCTGGTGGTGGGCCTTCCATTGGGCCATGATAGGGAGATAAATGGAGAGGATGCATCCCCCCCCGTACCTCCTTCTACCTTTCCACACCATACCGCTTCTCTGTATCACATTTGCATCCTATTGATGTTAAACGCTTCCTATCACAGCAGGAGTTGACACTTAATTGTCAAAACCACTTGCCCATCGGGCAAGTACAGGTGATGTTAAATTTGCCCGAATGTGATGTTCACTTGCCCAAATTAAAAATCAGAATCGTGTACGGGCCTCTTTTTGCCAGGTACCCGGCCTGGTTTTGGGGGGGCTCAGAAAACTCATCCTAGCTCAGACTGAAGCTGAATGTTAGCTTCCACACATGTTGTGTTTAAAAAATAACAAACTTCTCTTTGTTTACTTATTTATCGAACGGTCACATCGTGCCATGAAGTGATTTGAGTCCACCTATAACCTATTTAAGCTATCGCCGAGTTATGTATGGAGGACCAGAAGTGTCAGGGAAATAGTAATAAAGAAATACAAAGTAATTCATTATTTGATATTTTAATGAGCCATAAAAAGAGGAATAATAAGTAATATTTACCAATGAAATATTAATCCATCAATAAGTAGATCAAATTAAAATGGGATTTTCAAAAACAACTTAAAACAGTCAATAAGTACATTATTTAAAAATTCATTACTGAATTCATAAATAAATGATGCAATTTAAAAATGTATTTGAAAATGCAGTTTAAAAAGAGAAATAAATAACTGGATTCACAAATTGGATTAAGAATACAGATTTTAATCAGACATTTAAAAGGGCAATTTCCTTGACATTTGCATTTCCATTTCCCCGCTGCTTTTCCTTTTCCTATTAGCTATTCGTATTGCTTAGTCATTTAGCTTCTCCTTTTAGCCTCTCCATTTAGCCGTTCCGTGACACTTTGGGCCTTGCACTGTTAAAACAATGCAAATTAGCCATGGGATGTAACAAGCTCTCTGATTGGCTAGAGAGCCGCACCCGCCTAAAAACTGTTTAAATGCGGCTGGCACATAACTTATCTTCTTAAAAGGGTCTTCTTGGTGCCTAAACGATACTATACCTGGAAAAATATCGATCCATTTTCGATATCAGGAAGTTTTTTTCAGAAAAGAACGTACCCAAAGTAATTTTTTTTACTTCTCTTGTGCAAGTGAAATATTCAATGTGAATATTACTTGGTTAAAGTGAATAAAGCCATGGAACACAGCATAAGTGGAAGATAATAACATTTCCACCTGAAATAATTATCAGTTGGTCGTTATTAGTTGGTAGCGCTCTCTTACTATGAGACACAAATAAAGGTAGATAGGCAATTTACCTTTTTCCTAAGAAAACATCCTATGAAAAATCCCCCCAAAATCCACTTGCCCGTTCGTGCCACCAGAAATCAATCTCAACTGGCCCAAATATTACTTTTAGTTGCCCCGGACAAGCGGGGAAACGTTAGTGTCCCCCTGGTTTTTGATGTAGGCATCCTCGCTCCATGTTTTATGTGCATTTGGTTTTTGGGACCTGTCTATTATGAATGGGCTCAGTAAATAGTTACTTTTTCCTCACACACTGACAAACACACACAAACAGAGACACACACACACACACACACACACACACACACACACACACACACACACACACACACACACACACACACACACACACACACACACACACACACACACACACACACACACACACACACACACACACACACACACACACATATCACAACACACACACGAGCACAGAGGAATACATGTAGGATCTAAACTAGAAAATGCATTACCTTCAGAAAATGCGGTGAGTGCTGTAGTGCAAAGTGAGGTTGAAAATATGTTTTAATAAAGACACATAGATTAAGACATAAAGAAATGTTAAATTGCAAGTGTAGGATCAAATGAAGGGATTTGAACTTCAATTAGAATTTGAGTCTAAATGGAGTAAACAATGTAAACATGCACACCATTTAAAAATGTTAAAATGGTTAGAAGCAAATAAAGTGAAGAGTTAGTGATCAAGTTTGAATACATTTGAGATAGATAACAATCATATTTCCAATAGATTAATCATTTTAGCCCCAGTGAAACAAGAAATACAGTAACTTCTATGGAAGTCAATAAGACCAACTGAAAATATAAAATCGAATATAAAAACTACAACTGTTGATACACTAAGTGTAATGATGTATAAGAAGTAAAAAAATAAATTGAATAGCTGAACTAAATGTTAGATAATATATATGTACTTGCCTAATGCTCATTTATCCAGCCTGACGTTATTTAAAGTAGAACAATTGGGCGGGAAAATCGCCCAATCTGGCAACGCTGCCAGAACGTCGTAAAAAATTGTCCAATTGAGCGGGAAAATCGCCCAATCTGCCATCATTGCCTGCACGTCCTCGCGCTCTTAACCTCAGCGTAAATCAATGAGACCAACTGAAAACAAGCCGACATGGAACTTAAACTGTGATTTTGAAAAAAGTATAAAGGTAATCGAAATTCTGTTTTCAGATTATTGAAGATACAAGTTTGTTGACATGTTAAATTTTTGAACGAAGGTTAACAAGGTTAACAATATCCCTCATCCACGCCTTCATCTCCTCCCACCTCGACTACTGTAAATCCCTCCTCACCGGCATCACTTCCCATTCCCTCCATAGACTTCAAATGGTCCATAACTCTGCTGCCCGCCTCCTCACCCACACCCGGTCCCGTGAACACATCACTCCCGTCCTCCACTCTCTCCACTGGCTCCCCATCAAACAGCGCATGAACTTCATGATACTCCTCCTCACCTTCAAAGCCCTCCACCAACTGGCCCCCCCCTACCTGTCTAACCTCCTCATTCCCCACCGCCCCACCCTTGCCCTCCGATCCCCTCCACTCTCTCCCTGACAACACCCACATCTAAACTCAAATCCTTCAGCGACCGAGCCTTCTCCCGTGCTGCACCCCGACTCTGGAACTCTCTCCCCCCCATCTGTCCGCAACTCACCCTCACTCCCCACATTCAAGTCCCGGTTAAAAAACATACCTCTTCTCCCAAGCCTACGACCTCCCCTACCCATAGCCGGTCTCTCCATCACCTCGCTCATTAATGTGTCACTGTGTACTGTCTCTCCCTCGTCTCCCCCTGTATGTCTCTACCCTGTTTCTTTTGTGTCCTTGTAAGCGTCTTTGGGTTATTGAAAAGCGCTATATAAATTACATGAATTAATAAAATATTGACCAAGTTACGAAGTCTGAATTAGTAAGTGTCAGAGAATGGGCGGACGGCTCCACCGTCCTCCCATTGACTTCCATTGTAAAAAATAGTATTTTAAAAGTAGAATATCTTAAAAAGTATAAAATATTTTAAAAATCTGAAAAGAAGTGCGTGATTCCCAGCTAATATAAACATTTAAATAAAATTGGAATAAAGTCTCTAGGTGAAAAATTGAGGAAGGAGATAGGTCCAGATTTTTGTAGGGAATAATAAAGAAAGGATCAAGAATATCCATTTCCTGCAGAAAATGCGGTGAGGGCTGTAGTACAAAAGGGAGGTTGATCATTTTTTTTTAATAAAGCCACATAGATTAAGACATAAAGAAACGATAAATGGCTTAAATCAAGTGAAGGGATTTGAACAAAAGTTCAAAAGTCTATATGGAGTAAACAATGTACACATGCACACTATTTAAGGAGATGTAAATGGTTGGAAACAAACAAAGTGACAGCTGAATGAAAAGCGCAAAGCATTGCTAAAAATGCAAAATGAATTAATCTGAAGAATCTGAAAGGTCAAATGTATTGCCTTGCACTGTGTGTGTGTGTGTGTGTGTGTGTGTGTGTGTGTGTGTGTGTGTGTGTGTGTGTGTGTGTGTGCGTCATTCCAACTGCCTTCATTTTTCAAATTTGGAAATCTTATTATTAAATACAATGGCATCAACGGGGACAGACTAAAGCTTCCCTGTGCGAGTCAGGCTGGCTGTAATAATTGCAATTCAATATGAATTGAATATGAATGACTTAATTTATACATTTAATTAAATCTTCCGTGGATGGGCGAGGTTTGTGGACATGGTGGAAATCTGTGTGAGTGTGTGTGTGTGTGTGTGTGTGTGTGTGTGTGTGTGTGTGTGTGTGTGTGTGTGTGTGTGTGTGTGTGTGTGTGTGTGTGTCTTTAAGAGAATAGCGAGCCGGTGCATGATTAAATGTAGCGCAACAGAGCGGGAAAAAAATGCCCAATCTGGCAACACTGCCTGAACATCCTCCAAAAGTAGACAAATCGGTGGGAAAAATCGCCCAATCTCGCAACAATGCTGAAGCGTCAACATAAATCATTGAGACCAACTGAAAACGAAGCCGGTATGAAACTAAAACTATGATTCTGAAGAAAGTATATGTTTTAAGATGTCTTCAATAATAGTCCTTTGTGTCTTTCAGGAAGTTTATTTAACATTCACAAGGTTCATCAACTTAACAGGCATCTGTTGGGTGGCGCCAAACTATCTTTTCCCGCCGCCTCCGTACCAGCACGCATGCGCACATACCTTCTCGCTCGGTACGGTGGCTCATCTGTGACAATGCGTATGAGCATTGCATATCGTTCTACATTATAAATGATAGCGAAATTCCATTTGGATATTGTGAGCCATTAGCTAGTTAGCTAGCTCCAGTAGCTACCACAGGATAACCACAAACAGACGCTTGCTCTGGATCATGAGCTTTAAGTATGTGCACGAAGGGGTAACGCGCGGGGAGCAGGGGAGGGGGAGTGCGACCGTTTGAATGACGTACTTACTGTCCAATGCCACTCGGTGGGTCTGTAAATCATTTGCTGGAGTTTTTCGAGCCCTGCCCGTCCCACAGATGATTGAATTGTTTAATTTTCATGTCAGTACATCTAACTCAGTGGTTGTAAGTGGGTTATGATAAGAATTTCAAGTAATTTTGCAAAAATGGCCAAAAAAGAGAATTCAATACCCAACCTTTAAGAAGAACAATAGTTGAGTGCAGCATGCAGCACTCACCTAATACAGTTTAAGAAGAACAATAGTTGATGCTGCATGCAGCACTTACTCAACTACTTAAATATACCGCACCAAACATTATAAGAGCAATTTATGACCATGTTAAAATTACATTTCAAATACCATATTCGCTGCCGAGACCTTACATCAATACTGAAAATAATGTATCCCTCCAAAAAAAATAATGGGCAACAAAACTCCAACAATTATTGTAAACAAAAACAAAAGAAGCCTCAGAATCAGTGGCGTTTTGACAAGCAATTTTGTTGATATTTTTGCAAGAACAAGAGATGATAGATCCGTCAATGGAATTCAACTTTAAATTCTGGACATTAGGTCAGCGAGCCAATCTGGCCTCTACCTCTCCCTTCCCATACAAAAAGATTTCTGTCCGATAAGAGATAGGCCGACCAATCACAACGTTTATCTAATATGAGGCGGGATATATACAATTACAGTTCAGAAGAGCATCAACAACAACAAAGATGGCTGCCGCTTATGTAGAACGGTCTCTTTATTATGCTATCGAGACAATATTAAACTAAATGGATGGCATGTTTTCACTTAAAGAAGAACAAACTACACTTTGTTGAGAATATGTTTTGTCGTTGCTCAGTGCTTTGACACCCTTTCGTTGCTATGATTGGTTGTAGGCCTACCCTACAACCAATCACATCCAGAGTCCATTTGGTCTGCGCCTATTGGTAACGCCCCTTAGAAATCGAAAATTAACGCAGAGGTCCCCGAGTAATTGCACTTTGCGACTCCAAATAACACTAACCAAACCATAACCAGATGCTACGTGTAATTTCTTGTTATATATTATAAGTATACTACTTCTAAGAATAATACTTTTCATTGTTGTCTGCTATCTCTTTGCACCCCTAATTATTGTACTTTTATTTGCTCTAATGCAGGTTGAAGAAACCGTCCATGAGCTACAGCGACACCGTGGCCTTTGCTATGGAGCACAGCTCCTACCAGTGTTTCAAAAAGACCGCCGGCCTTGGCAGGTCAGTCTGTTTTCTTTTATCACTCAATACCATGCCTGCAGAGATAATTTTCTTTGTAAAAAAGACACACTTACTTATTTTCAGGAGCCTTATATATCAACAGGATATGGATCATGATCTGGTTGGTCACATTCAACAATATGACAAGGGTACTGAATTGGCATTCTGCGAATACTGTTACCTTATGCAGTAAGGACCTTATGTTAAAGGCCATATTGTGACGTTAAAAGGCGCATCTTCTGTATCCATCTTTGATAATTGATTAATTATGTTGCAAATTTCTCCCTCTCTGTAACATTTGTCATCACTAAAGCACCAAATTTAATCACATAATGTATTGTTTTGATTCTTCAAAGGGAGAGTTAAAAACTCTTCCATTGAAGAGTTTGAAACTCAAACTCAGCAATTTAAAGTAGAATATGTGAGTTATTACCGGTAATTTGACTAGAGTTTTCGCGCACACGTTGCATGCGCTCAACCGCTAGTTGTAATTAACAGGGGTTAAGGGTAGTATACTATGCATGCAAATCAATTATTTAATAGCTTTTACTGTTATTCAGGGCTGATAGCTTCATTGACATTTTAAAATGCAAGGCAACTACTATTGGTTAGTTGAAAATAATAATCATCATTGAGATTAAACATCTCTTCCAGTCTCCTGGGCAAGACAGGCAGTAGTAGCCTACAGTCACACATAGCATACACACAAAACATAAGAAAAATAAAAGAACTAAAAAAGTCTGCAGGGGGGAGGGGGGATATCAATATCGCAAGACATTTCGCGAGGCTCAAGGAGGAGTGTAATATTACATTTGAGCAACATAAAGTGTAGTCTTGTGGTGGACTCTATAGACATAATTCACCATAGCCTACTGTGTTATTGACATGTTTTCGTTGTGTTATAGGGAAACTGTCTCTTTTAAGATCATGTCACGTGTTTGTTGATATGCCGATCGGCGCGATGTTTGAATGTTATGTTTTTTATATGACAAAATGAACAACCTGCCGTTGCTTGTTGAGGGGAGAAATTGTCTCTTCCCTTATTTTATCCCAATTTAAATAGTCTATAGACAGACCGTCTTACCTGGGAGAGTTTGTAGACGGAGGAGCCGCTATGTTTAAAAACATAACGGCTTATCTGGGCGAGTGTCGCTGCGGTGTGTGCACGTGCGTGTGTGTTCTTACCTGCGCCAATGGCGGAGCCGTTAAACGTTGTGTGTGTGTGTGTGTGCGTGTGCGTGTGTGCGTGCCCGTGTGTGTGATAGGGGTGGGAAAAATAATCGTTTCTTCAATGCATCGCGATTCTCGCTAGAACAATTCTGTCTCGATGCAGATAAATTAATAATCAGAATTATTATTATTTTATTTATTTATTTTTGCCTGCTGCAACATTCTGTTCGCCAGAGAGGGATAATTTTTGTAATTTAAAAATGATTTAATTTATCTTCAGTGTGTATTGGCCAATCTGATTTGTCTTGACACGATTGCGATTCAGCCTACGCATAGCATGCGCGCAAACTCACAGCCAGGCACAAGAACTCCTTCTAATTCAAGAGTAGCTTTTTCTTTAAAGACATAGAAAAGAAAGATTCGAAAGAAAATACCTATTTTTTGCATGCTTACATATTGCGTTATAATGCAAGCTGCATTGATTATTGGATTGTTCATAGAAAGTCCTATTTGTGACAAAAGCTTTCTCTCATATAAAATATTATATAAGTTAATTCATCTGTTGATGTCTTTAATGATCATCACAAAAGTAGGAAGTGATTAGCAAACTGAGTAGCAATCCCAGATGTATATATATATCTATAATATATTTTTGAAAATGACGCATGGAAATGTACATAAAAAAAATTGCATCTATAATCGCTTCAGAATCGAAGCGTTGACCTCATAATCGGAATCAAAGCGTGAGGTGCCAAGAGATTCCCACCACTAGTGTGCGTTTCACTACCTTTGTGTAGACGTGCAGTGTGTGGTGCTTGTGTGTGTGTGTAGTGTATGCACATGTGTGTGCGTTTCCGTGTATGTTTGTTTGCATGTGCTTGCTTGTGTGTGTGTTCTTAGCTGCGAGTGTGCTGATGGCGGAGCCGTTAAACGTCTTACCTGTGTGTGTGTGTCTGTGCGTGCGCGTGCTTTTGTGTGTGTGTGTTTGTAGTGTGTGCGCATGTGTGTGCGTTTCCCTGTATGTTTGTGCGCATGTGGGTGCTTGCGGTCTATATATGCGTTCGCGCTTGGCACATGCGCACTTGAGTAACTTGAGTGAGTGGTGTGACCCGGCCTGCTATTATAGTAGTAAGATTATTTCCCATCTCCTTTCATGTCACTCAGGGATTCACAGCCTACTGTACCATAATGATTCTAGCTGTCTTTCTTTCTGCAAGATAAATTGGCCATCGTATGTTTCAGTTTTCACAGTAAATTTGGGAACTCTTTACATGCAGTTTGCACAACCTAAAGTCATGATGATTCAGCCGTAATAGTACAGAGATTATTTAGAGTGTAATCTAGGACTTCAATGTGCTATTTACGCATAAATAACACGCAGATCCAAGATGGACCTGGAGGGATGCATGTACAATTAGGTCCGCTTGACCAGGTTGTTTGTAAGATGTTTTTGCTGTATCACTACAGCTTCAATAATGATAACTAGCAAACAGTTCCCTCACATTGTTATGGCAAACAATTATTTTGTTTCTTCTGGCCTTATTTCTGCTTGTTTCTGAACTGTGCGTGTGTTTGTGTGTTTTTTCGTGTGTGTCTCCAGGCATGTAGTCAACTTCTTCCTGGTGCTGACACAGCTGGGCTTCTGCAGCACATACATCGTTTTCCTGGCGGAGAACATCAAGCAGGTGGGGGATTATACATTCTGAGCACGGGCATGCTTTCAATGGGCTGGAGAAAACATTTTGAACCAGAGAGTAGCAACAGTTAATGGGGTGAAGGTTTTGCACTTCAATCACATTTCTCTAAAGCTAAATTGATCATTAATAATACATAGGCTATTCAGCACAACCAGCACTTCAAGGAGAGGCACACTTTCTGCGCAATTCTAGCAAACATGACAAAAGATAGGCACACACACTTGACGGCCACTAGTTATGAATAAATTACCAATGTTCCCCATTCACTGTTCTTATAGTATAGTCTCCCCATCCCGCTAATGTTAGAAATGGACTAGAACGGAAGATGTACAAGAAAAAAGTGAGGAGCTTCCATATCCACTGGTTCACTGTAGATGCATACAAGGTTGTCTTTGACTGTAGTTGCTCTTTCTACTCCGTATGCCGGGGTTAATGTCGCCTTCAACACAAGCTCCTCTGGCACGATGATTCCTCCAAATGTTTGCTTTCAGAGAGCTTTTTGCATGCCTCAGAGAAAAAACTTCTGGATGGTAAAACAGGATGGTATTGAAAAAAGGCAGATGGAAAAGATAAAAAAATTGATCTGTAGGGTGAGGTGGGAAAAGTAAAAAATTAAAAAGTGGTATTGTAAAGAGCAACCCATTATGAAGTATTTAATCAAACATAATAGACCAAATCTGTGAGCTTTGATTATTTAATGTTACATTGTTTTAGCCAAGAGTTTAGGGAACATGAGAGCATTGCTCCAACAGTCTGAAATGAGCGAGGAACGAGTAAAGTTATTTATAGGCCTTTGGCTTGGAGTGCAGCTGCAACTCTCGGCCCCTAGAAGGCGGTAGAGTCATGTCACCGCAAGACTTTGGCCCAAGCCAGTAGTAAAGCACTCTACTTCCACTACCTCACTCGCTCTCTCTCGCTTATATATATATATTTATATAAAAGATATATAAAAACACTGAATACATATAAAATACAAATGCTAATTTCTAATGAGAATTTTCAGTCACCCCCTCCTGAATCTTTTGAAATATTTCCCTATCTGCATCCGATTGCATCTCTTCCTTATCCCGTTTCATTGATAAGGCTTCACCTATTTCCATATTACAAATGGGCACAAATGGATGGAGCTATCTTGAATATATCAGAATGCAAACCCTAAAAGGGACCTCAAAGCCTAATTAATCAGAAGATTTGAAAAGTTCTGAATTCCATAATGATAATGTTTCCTCCGGTCGGATGACTCTCTGGGTGGATCTCCTGCTTGCCACCTGTCATCCTATGGGCGCTGTTAAATCAACATTGTGTGAACAGTGCGGCTATTCATCTAGTGAAATCGATAATTCTTTTTTGGGAAATGTCTTCAGTTAGTTTGAAATAATAATAAAAACAAAACATGCCATAACATAGAGCAGTTCATCATGGACTTGTAGCTGTGTGGTAAAAAGAAATGTGGTTTTCCCAACGTATGCACACACAGGAATCAGCACTCTTCATTCAACACGCCTATCTATAGACTGATGATAACATGATTTATTTTATAATTGTTTATGCTCATAGTTCAGAAGGGTTTATTTGTGAAAAGCTGAGCAAAGCCCCTTATCGCCACATTGCAAAATAAATAGTGGTCCGGCTGCTAAGTAGTGAAATCTGACAGCTTGCCCCCTTGTTCATCAGGACTTTTGACGTGTGCACAAAATGCAGATAGAAAACAAACCAAAGCAACAAAAATGTCAACATTGTATATGCTTTCCAACTGCCTAAATTCAGATTAAACCTCAGAGAACAATATCTATAGACCAGTGTGCAGGAGTCTGCCTAATACGGATTGTCTAACAATCAAACAATCACCTTTCATTTATGACGTGTTCCTATACATCGCCCCACCATCAGACAGCGAATGCTTTTAAGGTTGAGGGATCGAGAGCACACCTCCTCTACTTTGGCGTCCAGCGAAGCAGAGACTTGTGCCGTGTTCCAATACCCGTACTTCCATGAGTATACTTAAAGGAAGTACACTTTCTGCACTATCCGTACTCACTTGAGTACACTAATTTTTCAGATGTGAGTGCTGTTCCAAATCGAGTACTCTGTGGCGCACTTACCGGAAATGGCGATCGCGACAGCCGCCGCTCGTCACCCGCCAAAAACGTCCCGCTTTGAAGTTTGGAATAAAGTACCCGTTGTGTTTAAACACTTTTTAGTTTTGCAATATGGGTTCGTTAATGCAGCAAATGTGGAGAATGCGCCGACGTCGTTGATGTTACCTCCTCCTCCTGACGGAGACAAACAATGCTAGGGTAGGTGTTATTTAAACGTCATGTATGCTTTTTTTTGTCTACAAAAATACATACAACAGCAGCATTAGACCTGTCATTTAAGTTATAGTAGGGGTTTACTTTGTGATTAAAGTTATTAAAGTCGTAGTCATGATATTATGATATCAATGATCAAGTTTAGTCTACTATTTTTTCGAGTTGAGCGCTCAGCCTGGCTCCGCCTCTTCCGCTACGTAGCTAAGATGGCTGCCGTTGAGTACGGGGAGTGTCCTTCGATCCACACTTCACGATTAGCCCGTTTTGAGTACGGCATCCGGGTCCTTGAAGTATACTTCTTTTCGCCGGATTTGAATTGGAACGTACTGTGTACTCAAATTTTGGCTAGTAAGTACGGACAGTACGGGTATTGGAACACGGCATTGGTCTCCTGTAGCGCTCTGAGATTCCATCTGTAAACCTGGAGGTGACCTTGTTCATCTCCGGTATCTCCTCCTCTCACCCCTGAACACTTCATAAATTAGGTGGAAACGTGCCATCAGTATCTTTCATTCTAATGGCTCATTCCCACACGGGTGTTACAGCGGTCATCCCTAGCATGTGCTTTGTAGGGTTCTGATGGATTGGTTGCTCTGCAGTCAGTCACTGCAGGGGCTTGCTTATGCCTGTTTCAGTCTGTTTATTACCAGTATTTAAGGCGTGAAGGTTAGGGGATTATATGTTTAAATATATATATATATCAGTGTTCATTATTTAATATAACTAGTCCTAAGGTGACTCAACAGAGCATTAGGACTGTTTTGATGAAGTCTACCTGACATTTTACGTATGGTTTTTGTCTGGCCTTAATGCCAACACAAGTCTCTCCTCCCTCAACCTATTTGTTATGGTTTGACGCCAGGGAAAGACAGAGCGAGAGAGTTCCTATTGGGTTTGAAAAGGCCACCAGAGTCCCCGAAGCAAAACACCCACTAGTGTAGTCTCGTTATTGCCACAATGTTTCTTTGGATAGGCAGTATGAAACATGTGAATGTTGGATGGATGTTAGTCAGTCGACCACTTTATAATCTGCTCCCCATTGAGGCTGGTTAGGTTTGCACTGATTTGCTCATTAGTCCTCATTTTAGTGAGTCAGGAAGCTAACGGATCACTTACTAGACGACCGCATTGACCTCTAAAGAAACCCCCAAAAACTCAAATTCAAATCCCTCCTCCTCCGCTGCAGTGACATTGATATAAAGTTTTTCTGATCATTATTTCTCCTTGACGCTTAGCTCTTCTCGCTCATGGCAGAGGGCTATGCTTATCAACGTGCAATAGTCCAATTCACTCCCAGCTGCGTGTTAATGATAAGCCACCCACCACACTTCTCAAAGTTGTCGTTCTTCACTGTGTGCAGATTTTGGATCTGCGATGGGAGTCGGTTTAGTGCGCTCTGTACTCACAGCATTTGATGCAGTTTGGTGATATACTCTGGTTAAATGAAAACTGATTTAAAGAAGCCCTGCCTTATTTGCTGTGCAAGATAATGCACTGTCCCCATTATGATTATAGCAGAAAGAGATTTCAGGGTTTGAGAATATGAGAACAATATTCAACTGGTGAATAGCAAAAATAAACAATAACAGCGGGCCAGCATACGCGGCACATTTCATTTCAGTTCTTTAGTTAGTGATCCGATTTGTTAAATATATTCTCTCTTGTTTATGTCACGCTTTGCTTTGACTGCCGGTTGTCGTTGCAAGAATCCTGATGTGTCATTGATCTAGTGACTCATCGGTCCTCT
Organism: Melanogrammus aeglefinus; assembly: GCA_900291075.1. Taxonomy (NCBI): domain Eukaryota; kingdom Metazoa; phylum Chordata; class Actinopteri; order Gadiformes; family Gadidae; genus Melanogrammus; species Melanogrammus aeglefinus. The sequence goes on along the minus strand of OLKM01000126.1, from coordinate 480,395 downwards.
ACTCTAGTGTACAACTGCATTTTGTTGTGCATGTAGCCTTCCGTCGTGTGTACCACTGACCCTCTCTGGCCAGCACCCCCATCAACCCAATCAGTGTGTGTCTGCATTCTCTCCAGGTGGTGGAGGGATACCAGGAGAACAGCACGCTGGCCAGCACCTTTCCCCTGCCCCTGACCAACGTCACGGCCACGCCGGTGCCCAGCGCCCAGTTGGTGACTGACCCGACGGGGGCTGCCCCCACGGGGGGCTGGGACCTGGACCTGCGCCTCTACATGCTCTTCGCCCTGCCCTTCCTCATCGTTCTGGTCTTCCTGAAGGAGCTGCGCAACATGGCCGTGCTGTGTTTCCTGGCCAATGTGTGCATGGCCGTCAGCGTGGTGATCATCTTCCTCTACATCCTGAGCGTGAGTTTGTAATAATACAACAGAATGTTTGCAGTAATGTTGAGTAAAAGGTCAGTGTCACATAAAATGCTGAAACTTTTATTTCTTTGCATCACAAACCAATGAGTAAAAGGTAAGTGTCAAAGTAAAAGCACTGTATCACAACACATTTATCATGCACACATCGAGCAGACTCCTCTGTAACACCTATGCAAATGTCCAGATGTCCAACAGGGAATAAGCAAATAAATAAAACAAACAAACTCAAGAAATAGACCTTACTATTTCTTTCCCAAAGCCATCTACCCTCAAAACAAAACTATGTGCCCATGGTCTCTTCCAGTTCTCTTTCTGCTTTTAAAGGACAGGCAGAAAGTTTAGTGTTACCGTAGACTCACTCAGTCCCTTATTCCTTCCCTCTGATGACCTGGGAGAATATTTTCTATATTTGCGAATACAATCCCACACATTCACCATTTCACTCTGCATTCATGCCCTCACTCTGCATTCACCCCCTCACTCTGGCAAAGTTTCGAAAGTTTCTCATTAGCAAATAATACTTTTTATTAATTTACATTTTATTACACATTCCATGTATTTTTTGGAATTTAAATTGAATGATTGGTCAGACAGCTGTCATATTTTATAAATAACGGCAATTTGAGAATTAGATCCAATTTTACCAACATTTTTAGTGCACTTAATAATGGTTTAAACACCACAGATCACAGCAATGCCATTTATAGATTAAAAACAAAAATAACAATTACAACAATTTTAAGAACAATGTTAAAATAATTTGTAAAAACAACTTATTTCATGTTATCTTCCAATGCAATATATAATGTACTATCACCCACAAAAGATCTAAATAAAAGTAAACGATGATGTGCTATAATTAACTACAGTACTACTACAACTTTAATATATTGCATCACATATCCATGCAAATTAATATATTTAACTGGAATCGGCGTGCAAAGAAAAACAACCTACCGACAGATGGGCACTAATTTGAACTTTTGCTGAACTCCTATTGTCACGAGAACCAGCCAATGTCAGGCATCAAACCCGCAAGCTCACAGGAGAGCGTAAAGGAAACAAAAGTGATAAAGAAGTATATATTCCACTGTCTTTTCTTCTTTGGTTGATTGTCAGTCATCGTCTCACTGTTTTTAGCCCCCTGCTGATTATCTATGTCTCTCTAGGCTGCGGCAGATCAAACCACCTTTTACTATGCGTTAATGCTTAACAACTGCCAAACCAATTGTTTTCCCCTTTTACTGATTGATTTAAAAGGCAACACAAATATGACAAAACTTTGTAACCAGTCATGCTGCTGTTGAAGTAGGCGTAATTTGACATTTTCTCCCACCCAGCATATCCACATGCTCACTAGAAATTGTGGTCACGTCTGATATGAAGGAATGATTAGTAAACAGAACACACACCTTCATCTTGCAGCTTCTTGCAACATATCCTTTCTACTTAACATTGGGCCTCTCTCAATTCCAAGTATGCTACATATTGAACTTGTGTACTCTGTAGTTTGTACTTGGGCGATAGATCTACTCCGGAGGTACGCGAGTGCACCGTCGTGTCTGCCATTATTGAACAGCAGCATTATGAATGACGTTACCATCTGAGCTAATGCATCAGAATTATAACTAATGGTTTGTAATTTTCTCATTCGCCATTGATGCTGGTTTCGCATCGCAAAATGCATTCTGGGATACTTTGCTCTCCCAAGTCCACACAAGTCACCTCTCATCTTCGATGAAATGGGTGGAGCAAGAACCGATCCGGGCATTGGCAGTGTGATTGGCTAGAAGCAGAGAATGGAACAGTATTTGGGCTGCGACTGATGTTTCACAAGTCCACCAAGGACACTAGTACAGGACGCTGATTGAAAGGGCCAACAGTTCCATGAATTGTCTTTGTTATCGTGTATTTGTCCTCTCTCGTTAATCGAAATGTGGAATGTGTCACAGGGATGTCGCTAGAGATGTTAAGTGTCCCAGTCCTTTCGATCAGCAGTCAAACTGCCCTAGCATCATCTACTTATACAGACATTCTTAAAATATGACATTGCTCAACTGGTTTGGTAAGGAGGCATTTATAGAGATAGTTCTGCAACGCTATACACGAACCACCTAATTTATCCCTACTTGCCTTTTTTAAATCTGAGTCTCTGGATCCTTGATAATGATATCGGTTGTCTTTGAAACCATGAGTTATTCTCTGGAGTCTGTCTCTGCCCTCACCACATGTTCGAACATAGAAAACGAGGTGTCTTAGCCATTTGTTGGCAGAACCAAATGACACAGGATTCACAGAAAGTATCCCTGATAACAACCTTGCCATCTCCATTTTAGATACCCCTGAGCGATTGATGTGTGTTAATAATGAATATTGATAGATACCATAATCATCTACAATCCATCTAGCCAGAAAATCCTGATCTGAGATTATCCCACTGTTCTGTGTGTGTGTGTGTGTGTGTGCGTGCTGTGTGTGTGGTGTGATGGCGTGTGTGTGTGTGTGTTGTGTGTGTGGGTGGTGTGTGTGTGTGTGTGTGGTGTGTTGTGTGTCGTGATGTGTGTGCGCGCGCATGTCTGTGTGTGTATAGATATTGCAAGTCAAGCTTGTCTCCTTTGTTTTTCTGAAGAGCTATTCATGTGTAGTACTTATCTTCTCCAGAGCAGCAGCTAGCGTCGCCATATACAATGCATCGAGCATTGCTTAATCAACAGCATCAACATGATTAGATGATGCTAGTTTACCATTGGTACGTCACTAGAAGTGAGAAATATCCAAGAAAGAAAAGCAAGCAACCAAGACAATAAAAGTATATTGTTTTCATCTCACCACTGCGATCAAAGGAGTTAATGATGCCATCATAATTGAAAGAGTGTCAGGGCGAACTCCCTTTGGTTCTTCTTTCGTGCGTGTGGCAGAAGAGCAAGCATTGACAATTTCAAACTTGAGGGGTGCGTACAACGAATCGATAGAATGTGAATAAGATTTAATGACAAAATACTAATAAGCCGTGCATACGATATTTCGGTCATCTCGATTGTATTCGTGAAGTCGCCGCGATGTAATAACACGTCACTCGTGAGGCGCGGCATGTCTGTTTACAGCCAGCCGTCGACAGGGTGTTCTTATTATGTTTGATAAAGTCGGAGTGTAAGTTTGGATAAATTAAGAAGAATTAGTAATTGCCGGCGTTCTTATTCAAAAAACTGAACATTTAACTCAAATTCACAGTTGAGTGACTGAAGTTGTAAAAACACCACGTTATTGCTTCAACGTCCCGGAAAAAAATTAAATCCATCTTAATTTCTCTCAAGATGAGCTAGAGGTTCTGGTTTAATAGTTGATTGATATTGATACCACTTTTTGTGAGAACGTCGTCGGGTAGGAATGAGAAACTTGGTATTTATGCTTTAATTGCTGATAAATGTATGTCGGATGTACATAGTTCAAGATAAGACTGTTGAGAGTTCACAGGTCATAATTCTCAGTCTCTTACTATCCTATCTTGTAGTTGTCGGGGAGAGTAATACAGTTTTTGCGCAAAATGTCAAAATTATTTTTTTTGATGTGTTTGCATTTGAACGCATCAAATCATATTTACTGGAGCCCGATCTGAAACACATTATTGTTACCCTGTTGCAACTTTTTTTATTAGATAACTAGCTCATAATCCTGCCGATTTTAACCATGGATTAATAAACAGCTGGATACTATTCACATACTAATGGGTACTTTCTACACTCGATCCAGTTGTGTGCAATTACTACCTGGCTACTTTGAATGACGTTGATCACGCGTTGCCGATGGAAATCCGAGCCCCGTCTGCTGCGCACTGTCTGCAGCAGCAGCAGCTTTGGGGTACCTTGGACGAGACCGGAACATGAGTTGACAGAGTTCTGTTTAACCCCAACGAAGTGAGGTACGATACAATTTTAATATAGGCCTTACAGTCCAGTGCATAAAGATAAAGAACCAAAATACAAGCTCAGTGGTCGCTCACACTAAGGTCCCGGAATTCCACTTTCTTGTGCTCAAAGAAATATCATCTAAGCCCCATACGCCACCACGCGGTGGTCGCGTTCACGCGCGCGTGAGAGCCATGGTCCCAATCACCATTTAAAAAGGTAGCCGGTAAGGGGAGGGCTAACATCCCCTCGAAAATTGAATTTTACGATGTGCACCTCTCCAAAGCGCTTCAGTTGTGACTTAGCGACCTGACATACCTTGCGAAAAAACGGAAAATCAAGGATATCCTAGATCAAGATGAGGGCGAAAGATGCACGACATCGGATTTGAAAACACACATATAAGGTTTTCTCTGTAATAATCTATTAATTATTTTATTTAATTTAGAACCCTCTGCAGCCAGCAGGCGGCGACTCTCGAAGACAGATCTGGATATCATACTCGACCATGACTCCGGGGCAGCACTGCCTTGACCCTGGACCGTCCCGCGTCTCCGACCCACGGTCCTGGCCGGCTGCAGAGCCCCTCGTGCCATAGGGCTCTGCAGACCGGCCGCCGCGACACCGGAGCGTCGTGTGGGAATTTTTCCCGCGTGTTCGGGGAGCTGCCGGGCCATTGTTCGTTTGATGATATCCCGGATCTTCCATGTTCGTAGTTGAAATCTCAAGTGAAAAAATATACTAAATATATTCATATATATTCATAATTTAGTAGAGAATCATTATATAAGTAATGTTATATATTTTGTCCGAAATATGTAGTATTCTCAATGCTGCATATAGACATCCGTATTATACCAGATACATAAGCACCGCGTGGTATGGAATGATCATGCACCTAAATCGAACTAGTCGCGATGCTTACCTCGCGATTCGTGCCGCAACACAGGTTACCAATGTCAACGTCAACTGGCCCTATTTTCAGGTCCATTTCACCCATTCTGATTGGCATGTGCGATAGTAGGGGTAAATGTGCTAGGATGCGTGTTAGAAACGGACTATCGGAAGGTCCCGGATGATCATACGACATGAGCCGGCAAGCTCCCCGACCGCTGTGCCGCCGGACCCCGGTCCACGGCCGGGCTGCGCCGTGGACCGAGGGCGGCCCGCGGTCGGGGAGCGCTGCCGGTGCTAATGTACGTCAATGATACATTCATAGATGATCTTCCCATGTCTTTATGAAATTCAGTGTGATCGCCAGGTAAAATATACTCAATTATAATTATATATATTATATAATCATAAATAATATATAATATAATATATCACTATCGATATGCCTAGGATTAATATTCTATTAATATAGCTACATTATCTATTATAAAGATCTATCTTTCGGTTAGAAGTATTGTACGAATCGAGAATGCTAGTTTCAATGTCCATCATAGACACATTCGTTATACCAGATAACATAACCACCCCGCGTGGTTTGAATTGTCATGCACTTATTCGCTATTTAGCGAAGATTCAGCTCGTCGCTGATTCTGCAACTGGATAGTTTCCATGTCAAGCACTGCCCTAAGTGTACCCATTATTCGCCCCATTTGATTGGCGAGGTGGGTAATCGTGTTGGGCTTGTACGAGAACGGGACACTCTCTCGGAAGGTTCCTGGAGATTCACTAACCGAACATGAGCCCCGGCCGGCTACCCGCACCCTGGGCGCCCGAACCAGCCGATTCCCGGTTCCACGGCGCCGGGCTGCGCAGAGAAGCCCCACTATGGCAGTGGAGCCCGAGGCGGCCGCGTCGGGGAGCTCGCGCGGCTCATGTTGGCTTATGATATCCGATCTCCCAGCTTTGATGACGGTCACAGGTAGGTCTGTTTTCCATTTGGGTAGGGGATCGTTAGGGGTAGCAATGAGCATGAGCAATGAGCGGTAAGCCAGGGTCAGGGTTAGGGTTGGAGATTTGAGGGTTATGAGAGTCAGTAAGAGACAAATGAAATGGGGATTGGGCTTAAAAAGCACGCTGTCGACGTTGCATGAACCATGACCAACTGTTCTCCGGCGGGCTGGTGTACAGCAGTGCCTAGCGCGCTCTCCGAGTGACTGTATTAATAATCGCGCGGACACTAACGAACGATGACCAAATTCGTTGCCAACGCTTTTAGTAATGCGGTTTTTAGTAGATCGTATTCCTCTTGTTGCAGGCCCTACTCTCAAACTCCATTGAAATCCCCAGGTCTCTATAAGAGTAAACAGAATTACCAGAGCTAGGAACTGGAATAAGAAAAAATACCATGGAAGATCTAGAAGGAGAATGAACCAGCATCGATCTAGCATAACGATGAGCATTAGAGATGACTATGGCATCAATGCCGGAGACTTCTAATGGCATCAGATGTACTCAGGTGGTGGCACATGCACACTCGATATACCAGCCATCATAGATCCCCTTACACAGCATCTCCGCTGTATGTAGCTCTTTGGTCGTTGGGAATTCGTTGTTCTTTGTTTTTTGTGCTCGTGGTCAGGTTGCGTGAAGGGGAGTGCAAGAGGGGGGTGGGTGAGGGAAGGTTAAGTAGTTGTGCTGAGGTTGGGGTGCATGTGTGCAGTTTCGTGGAGAGTGATGTGCTGCTCAGGGGTGGAGTTTTCAAGAGTTGTTCTATGATATTGTACAGGTTGCTAGGAGAGCCACGAGGGGTGTAAACTCCAACAGCTGCCGCACAAGATAATGGTTCCCGAGAATAGGGGACAATGTCCTGTTTTCACTTTTGCACCAGCACCTTTGTTTTTATCCTGAATAATTGCCATAAATGGTGTGTCTGGATGTCGGCTGTTGTGTCTGATATAACATGTGAATAAATGATAAATGGTGTCTTTGCCAGCAAATTCGCTCTTCAACCCATTTTTGGGTCCAATCTTTTTGTGGTTTGGGTAAACGCGCGGCGAAGAACGAGGGGTGGCCATCGTTAAGAATAAAGTTAAAGTTGGGCGTGGCTTACCGGGGAACCGGGTAGGGGTGGGGTGGGCCTGGACCTTTAGATCCAGTCACCGTCAAGAAGTAGTCTTTAATTGATTCATTGAATATATCTATCTGTCTGTCCTGTCTGTGTCTATGTCTGTCCCTCCTCTTCTATTTATCTTGGCCCTTCGGATTCTTGCTTCTATATCCCCCCTCCCTTAAGTGTCTTATACCTCCTCCACAAATTACGCCTCTACCCCTATGCGTGTTACTCCCTATCACTTTCCCAACTCTCCTCAAGCAATCCCCCCCTCACCTTAAACTTCCTCCCCGCTGTTGTGCTTTTACAAGGAGGAGGATTTATCGGGAGGGCGATACTTGGGGTTGCAGCGTGACTATGTGTTTCTGCTCTTCTTCTCGTCCCACCCCTGTTTGTCGATCCGCCGGATTGTCTTTTACCGCTCCCCTGTGATTTAATTCAAAGTTTTCCTTTTCCTGTTTGGTCTGATAGCGATCTTTGGAGATTGCCCGGCACCATCCCCCCTGCCGGGGCCGCCTGTCCGGTGCAAGATTTCCCTTTTTCCTTTTGAACAACGGCTCCTATTCGCACTTTGAATAGGGATTGAGTGGTGTTAGTCCCTGGTCTCCAGAGTCTGCCTCATTGTGGTTAACCAGTTGTTGTATACATACTTTCTGAAGTCTGGCTCGTTTCCACTTTCCAGTATGACCGAAACCAGCATGTTTGCCGTGCGTGTCGGTTGACAGCTCACTCCGTCGCTATGGCCCACAATATTCTGTGAGCATGCTAGTATCTAATGCTGGCAAGAGGCTAAGCACCATGTGTCCGCTTTGAAGCGGGGACTTATTTTGATTGATTGAATAATGAGGCGATTGTTTTTTCTTTTATTGTTGAGTTATTTTGCGCGCCCTTGTCGTCAAAGGGTACTTCACATTTTCGAGGACCTGCTCAGGCCATTTTTCGTAAACTTCACAACTCTGAGTTTGCTCACCTACGAAATGGAGTAGGAGCATTTTCTTTCCCACATTGACTACCATTAAATAAATAGCTTGGGTTGAACCACCCTGGGCACCAATGGAG
>OLKM01000126.1:374329-471980 GCA_900291075.1 Melanogrammus aeglefinus | reverse complement strand
TATATGCTTTCCAAACTGCCTAATCTCAGAAAATAAACCTCAGAGAAACAATATCTATAGACCAGCATGTGCAGGCAGTCGCCTAATACGGATTGTCTAACAATCAACAATCACCTTTTCATTTGATGACGTAGTTCCTATACATCGCCCCACCATCAAGACAGCGAATGCTTTTAAGGTTGAGGATCGGAGAAGCACACCTCCCTACTTTGAGCGTCCAGCGAAGCAAGAGACTTGTGCCGTGTTCAATACCCGACTTCCATAGGATTACTTAAAGGAAGTAACACTATTCTGCACTATCCGTACTCACTTGAGTACACTTAATTTTTCAGAGAGTGAGTGCTGTTCCAAATCGGAGTTACTCTGTGGCGCACTTACCGGAAATGGCGGATCGCGACAGCCGGCGCTGTCACCCGCCAAAAACGTCCGCTTTGAAGTTTGGAAATAAAGTACCCGTTGTGTTAAACATCTTTTTAGTTGTGCAATAAGGGGTTCGTTCAATGCAGCAAAGTGAGAGAATGCGCCGACGTCGTTGATTGCTTAGCCTTCCTCCTCCTGACGGAGACAAACTAATGCTAGGTATGTTATTTAAACGTCATGATGCTTTTTTGGTCTACAAAAATACATACAACAGACAGCATTCAGACTGTCATTAAGTCTATAGTAGGGGTTTACTTTGTGATTAAAGCTTATAAAGTCGTAGTCATGATATTATGATATCAAATGATCCAGTTAGTCTATTTTTCAAAGTTGAGGCGCTCAGCCTGGCTACCGCCTCTTCCGCACGTAGCTAAGATGCTGCGCGTGTGAGTACGGGGGGAGTGTCCTTCGATCCACATTCACGATTAAGCCCCGTTTTTGAGTACGGCATCACCGGGTTCCTTGAAGTATACTTCTATTCCGGATTTAATTGGAACCGACTGTGTACTTCAAAATTTTGGGTAGTAAGTACGCGACAGTAACGCGTAGAACACGGCATGGCTCTCCGTAGCCGCGTCTGAATTCCATCTGTAAAACCTCGGAGGTGACCTTGTTCATCTCGGTAATCTTCCTTCCTCTCACCCCTGAACCACTTTCATAAAGTTGGTGAAAACGTGGCCATCAGTATCTTTCATTCTAATGGCTCATTCCCACACGGGTGTTTAACACGTCATCCCTAGCACTGTGCTTTGTAGGGTTCTATGGATGGCGTTGCTCTGCAGTCAGTCACTGCAGGGCTTGGCCGTATCATGCCTGTTTCAGTCGTTTATTACAGTATTTAAGGCGTGAAGGTTAGGGGATTATATGTTTAAATATATATATATATCAGTGTTCATTATTTAATATAACTAGTCCTAAGGTGACTCAACAGAGCATTAGGACTGTTTTGATGAAGTCTACCTGACATTTTACGTATGGTTTTTGTCTGGCCTTAATGCCAACACAAGTCTCTCCTCCCTCAACCTATTTGTTACGGTTTGACGCCAGGGAAAGACAGAGCGAGAGAGTTCCTATTGGGTTTGAAAAGGCCACCAGAGTCCCCGAAGCAAAACACCCACTAGTGTAGTCTCGTTATTGCCACAATGTTTCTTTGGATAGGCAGTATGAAACATGTGAATGTTGGATGGATGTTAGTCAGTCGACCACTTTATAATCTGCTCCCCATGAGCTGGTTAGGTTTGCACTGATTTGCTTCATTAGTCCTCATTTTAGTGAGTCAGGAAGCTAACGGTCCACTTACTAGACGACCGCATTTGACCTCTAAGAAACCCCCAAAAACTCAAATCAAATCCCTCCTCCTCCGCTGCAGTGACATTGATATAAGTTTTTTCTGTGATTCATTATTTCTCCTTGACGCTTAGCTCTTCTTCTTTCATCGTCATGAGGAGCCTATGTCTTATCAAACGTGCAATACGTCCAATTCACTCCCAGCCTGTGTTAATGATAAGCCACCCACACCACTTCTCAAGTGTCGTTCTTCTCACTTGTGCAGATTTTGTGGATCTGCGATGGGGAGTCGGTTTAGTGCGCTCTTGTACTCACAGCATTGATGCAGTTTGGTGATATAACTCTGGGTTAAATTGAAAAACTGATTTAAAGAAGCCCCTGCCTTATTTGCTGTGCAAGATAATGCACTGTCCCCATTATGATTATAGCAGAAAGAGATTTCAGGGTTTGAGAATATGAGAACAATATTCAACTGGTGAATAGCAAAAATAAACAATAACAGCGGGCCAGCATACGCGGCACATTTCATTTCAGTTCTTTAGTTAGTGATCCGATTTGTTAAATATATTCTCTCTTGTTTATGTCACGCTTTGCTTTGACTGCCGGTTGTCGTTGCAAGAATCCTGATGTGTCATTGATCTAGTGACTCATCGGTCCTCTACTCTAGTGTACAACTGCATTTTGTTGTGCATGTAGCCTTCCGTTCGGTGTGTACCACTGACCCTCTCTGGCCAGCACCCCCATCAACCCAATCAGTGTGTGTCTGCATTCTCTCCAGGTGGTGGAGGGATACCAGGAGAACAGCACGCTGGCCAGCACCTTTCCCCTGCCCCTGACCAACGTCACGGCCACGCCGGTGCCCAGCGCCCAGTTGGTGACTGACCCGACGGGGGCTGCCCCCACGGGGGGCTGGGACCTGGACCTGCGCCTCTACATGCTCTTCGCCCTGCCCTTCCTCATCGTTCTGGTCTTCCTGAAGGAGCTGCGCAACATGGCCGTGCTGTGTTTCCTGGCCAATGTGTGCATGGCCGTCAGCGTGGTGATCATCTTCCTCTACATCCTGAGCGTGAGTTTGTAATAATACAACAGAATGTTTGCAGTAATGTTGAGTAAAAGGTCAGTGTCACATAAAATGCTGAAACTTTTATTTCTTTGCATCACAAACCAATGAGTAAAAGGTAAGTGTCAAAGTAAAAGCACTGTATCACAACACATTTATCATGCACACATCGAGCAGACTCCTCTGTAACACCTATGCAAATGTCCAGATGTCCAACAGGGAATAAGCAAATAAATATAACAAACAAACTCTAAGAAATAGACCTTACTATTTCTTTCCCAAAGCCATCTACCCTCAAAACAAAACTATGTGCCCATGGTCTCTTCCAGTTCTCTTTCTGCTTTTAAAGGACAGGCAGAAAGTTTAGTGTTACCGTAGACTCACTCAGTCCCTTATTCCTTCCCTCTGATGACCTGGGAGAATATTTTCTATATTTGCGAATACAATCCCACACATTCACCATTTCACTCTGCATTCATGCCCTCACTCTGCATTCACCCCCTCACTCTGCAAAGTTTCGAAAGTTCTCATTAGCAAATAATACTTTTATTAATTTACATTTTATTACACATTCCATGTATTTTTTGGAATTTAAATTGATGATTGGTCAGACAGCTGTCATATTTATAAATAACGGCAATTTGAGAATTAGATCCATTTTACCAACATTTTAGTGCACTTAAATAATGGTTAAACACCACAGATCACAGCAATGCCATTTATAGATTAAAAACAAAAATAACAATTACAACAATTTTAAGAACAATGTTAAAATAATTTGTAAAAACAACTTATTTCATGTTATCTTCCAATGCAATATATAATGTACTATCACCCACAAAAGATCTAAATAAAAGTAAACGATGATGTGCTATAATTAACTACAGTACTACTACAACTTTAATATATTGCATCACATATCCATGCAAATTAATATATTTAACTGGAATCGGCGTGCAAAGAAAAACAACCTACCGACAGATGGGCACTAATTGAACTTTTGCTGAACTTTTATTGTCACGAGAACCAGCCAATGTCAGGCATCAAACCCGCAAGCTCACAGGAGAGCGTAAAGGAAACAAAGTGATAAAGAAGTATATATTCCACTGTCTTTTCTTCTTTGGTTGATTGTCAGTCATCGTCTCACTGTTTTTAGCCCCCTGCTGCATTATCTATGTCTCTCTAGGCTGCGGCAGATCAAACCACCTTTTACTATGCGTTAATGCTTACAACTGCCAAACCAATTGTTTCCCCTTTTACTGATTGATTTAAAAGGCAACACAAATATGACAAAACTTTGTAACCAAGTCATGCTGCTGTTGAAAGTAGGCGTAATTTGACATTTCTCCCCCCAGCATATCAACATGCTCACTAGAAATTGTGTCACCTCTGATATGAAGGAATGATAGTAACAGAACCACACACCTTTCATTGCAGCTTCTTGCAACATACCTTCTACTTAACATTGGGCCTCTCTCAATTCCAAGTATGCTACATTTGAACTTGTGTACTCTGTAGTTTGTACTTGGCGAGGTCTACTCGGGAGGACGCAGTGCCGTCGTTCTGCCATTTGAACAGCAGCATTATGAATGACGTTACCATCTGAGCTAATGCATCAGAATTATAACTAATGGTTTGTAATTTTCTCATTCGCCATTGATGCTGGTTTCGCATCGCAAAATGCATTCTGGGATACTTTGCTCTCCCAAGTCCACACAAGTCACCTCTCATCTTCGATGAAATGGGTGGAGCAAGAACCGATCCGGGCATTGGCAGTGTGATTGGCTAGAAGCAGAGAATGGAACAGTATTTGGGCTGCGACTGATGTTTCACAAGTCCACAAGAACAGTACAGACGCTGATTGAGGAAGGGCCACAGTTCCATGAATGTCTTTGTATCGTTATTTTCTCCTCGTTATCGAAATGTGGAATGTGTCACAGGGATGTCGCTAGAGATGTTAAGTGTCCCAGTCCTTTCGATCAGCAGTCAAACTGCCCTAGCATCATCTACTTATACAACATTTAAAATATGACATTGCTCAATGGTTTGGTATAGGAGGCATTTAAGAATTCTGCAACGCTATACACAGAACCACCTAATTTATCCCTACTTGCCTTTTAAATCTGAGTCTGGATCCTTGATAATGATATCGGTTGTCTTGAAACCATGAGTCTATCCTGGAGTCTGTCTCTGCCCTCACCACATGTTCGAACAATGAAAACGATGGTGTCTTAGCCATTGTTGGCAGAACAAATGACACAGGATTCACAGAAAGTATCCCTGAACAACCTTGCCATCTCCATTTTTAGATTACCCCTAGGATTGATGTGTGTTATCATGAATATTGATAGATACCATATTCATCTACATCCATCTAGCCAGAAAATTCTGTATTGAGATTATCACTGTTCTGTGTGTGTGTGTGTGTGTGTGTGTGTGTGTGTGTGTGTGTGTGTGTGTGTGTGTGTGTGTGTGTGTGTGTGTGTGTGTGTGTGTGTGTGTGTGTGTGTGTGTGTGTGTGTGTGTGTGTGTGTGTGCGTGCGCGCGTGTCTGTGTGTGTATAGATATGTGCAAGTTCAAGCTTGTTTCCTTTGTTTTTCTGAAAGCTATTGTGTAGTACTATTTATCAGGCGCGTGCATACAAATGCATCGCATTGCTTACTCACGATCAACATGAAAGATGATGCTGTTACAATGGTACCAAAGTGAGAAGTATCCAAAAAAAAAGCAATGCAACAAGACAATAAAGTATATTGTTTTCATCTCACCCTGCGATCAAAGGATAATCCCATTAAAGAGTGTCACAACTCCCTTGGTTCTTTTCGTGAGTGTGGCAGAGCAAGCATGACTTCAAACTAGGGCTGCAACAACGAATCGATAAAATTGATAAAAATCAATTACTAAAAGCGTTGGCAACGAATTCGGTCATCGATTCGTTGAGTCGCGCGATTAACACGTCACTCGTAGGCGCGGCACTGTTTACAGCCAGCCGCCGACAGGGTGGTTCTTTATTTTTTGATAAATCGATGAATTGGATAAAAAAAGAAACATTAGTAATTGCCGCGTCTTTATTCAAAAACTGAACATTAACTCAAATTCACAGTGCAGACTGAAGTGTAAAAACACCACGTTATTGCTCCAACGTCCCGGAAAAAAATTAAATCATCTTAATTTCTCTCAGATGACAGATCGTTAATTTTGATTGATATTGATACCATTTTTGAGACTCCTTGAAATAGAACTTGTATTATTGCTTTAATTGCTGATAAGATGATCATAGTTCAAGATAAGACGTTACACAGGTCATAATTCCATCTTTACTATCTATTTTGTATTGCTGGGAAAACAGGTTTTCGCCAAAATGTCAAATTTCTTTTTTTTGTGTGTTGCATTTGAACGCATCAATCATATTACTGAGCCGATCTGAACACATTATTGTTACCCTGTTTGCAACTTTTTTTTTAAGATAACTAGCTCTATAATCTGCCGATTTTAACATGGATTTAAAAGCTGGATTACTATTTTTAACTAACGGGACTTTCTACACCGTCCAGTTGTGTGATTACTACTGCTACTTTGAATGACTGTTGATGCACGCGTTGCCGACTCCGAGCCCGTCTGCGCACTGTCTGCAGCAGCAGCAGCTTTTGGGTTGGACGAGACGGATACTGAGTTGACAGAGTTTTTTTAACCCAACGACAGTGAAGGTACAACAATTTTATATAGGCCTACAGTCCAGTGCTAAGATAAGACCAAAATACAAGCTGTGGTCGCTCACACTAAGGTCCAATCCCATTTCTTTGCTCAAAGGAAAATCTCAGCCCTAGCCCTCGCTGTTGCGCGTTCACGCGCCGTGGAGCCATGTCCCAATACCAGTTTAAAGGTAGCCGGTAAGGGGGAGGGCTAACATCCCCTCAAAATTGAGATTTTCGATGGGCACCCTCAAAGCGCTTCAGTTGTGACTTGCGACCACAATACCTTGCGAGAAAACGGAAAATCAAGAAATATCCTAGACAAGATGGAGGGCGAAAAGATGCGACAGGATTTGAAAAACACAAATTTAAGTGTTTTCTCTGTAATAAACTATTAATTATTTTATTAATTATACTCTGCAGCCCGGCCGCGGACTCTCGGAAGATCTGGATATCATACGACATGAGCCCGGGGCAGCTCCTTGACCCTGGGCCGCCCGACCCCGGTCCTCGGCCGGGCTGCAGAGCCCGTGATAGGGCTCTGCAGCCCGGCCGTGGACCGGGCGGCCCGCGGTCGGGGAGCTGCCGGGCTCATGTCGTATGATATCCAGATCTTCCATGTTCTAGTGAATCCAGGTGAAAAATATACTAATATATTATATTAATATTATATATATTATATAAGTAATGTTATATTTATCGAAATGTAGTTTCAATGCATTATAGACATTCGTTATAACCAGATACATAACCACCGCGGGTTGAATTGTCATGCACTAATCGCTAGTTAGCGAATTAGCTCGCGATTTCTGCAACATGGATAGTTCCATGTCAACACTTGCCCTAATGTCCCATTTCGCCCATTTGATTGCATGTGGGGTAATGTGTTAGGGCTGTAGAACGGACTCTCGGAAGGTCTGGATATCATACGACATGAGCCCGGCAGCTCCCCGACCCTGGGCCGCCCGACCCCGGTCCACGGCCGGGCTGCAGAGCCCTATTGGCAGTGGACCGGGCGGCCCGCGGTCGGGGAGCTGCCGGGCTCATGTCGTATGATATCCAGATCTTCCCAGGTTTGATGACGTCACAGGGTAGGGTTGTCCCATTTGGTAGGGGATCGGTTAGGGGTAGCAATGAGCATGAGCAATGAGGGTAAGGGGTAGGGTTAGGGTTGAGATGTAGGGTTGAGACAGTGAGCAAAGAAATGGGATTGGGCCTAAAGCTCGCTGTGGGCGTGCATGAACCATGAACCAACCTGTCGGCGGCTGGCTGTAAACAGTGCCGCGCCTACGAGTGACGTATTAATCGCGCGACACAACGAATCGATGACCAAATTCGTTGCCAACGCTTTTAGTAATCGATTTTTAGTGATTTTATCGATTCCTTGTTGCAGCCCTACTTCAAACTCCATTGAATATCTCCCAAGGTCTTCCTAAGAGTAAAGACAATTACCAAGGTAGATCTGGAAGAAAAAATACCATGGAAGATCTAGAATGAGAATGACCAGCATCGATCTAGCATGACGATGACTTGAATAACTATCATAATGCATATCTAAAGCTTAATTACTAATGCACATCAAATATCCCAGCCATCATAATCCTTACACAGCATCTCGCTGTGTAGCTCTTTGTCGTTGAGAATTCCTTGTTCTTTGTTTTTGTGTCGTGTCAGGTTTGAAGGAGTCAGAGTTTGAGAAGTTAGTAGTTCTAGTTGTGCATTTCAGTTGGTAGATTTATGCTCAGGGAGTTTCAAAGTTGTTCCATATTGTACAGTTCTAGAGCCCAGGGTAAATCCACAGCTCCGCAAAGATATGGTCCCGGAAAGGGGACAATTCCTGTTCTACTTTGCACAAACTTTGGTTTTATCTGAATAATTTGCATACATGGTGTGTCTGGATGTGGCTGTTGTGTGATAAATGTGATAAATGATAAATGTGTCTTTGCCAGCAAATTGCTTCAACACATTTTGGTCCAACTTTTTGTGTTTGGGTAAGCGCTGGCGAGAACGAGGTGGGCCATGTTAAGAATACAAGTTAAGTTGGGCGTGGCTACCGGGGACCGGGGTAGGGGTGGGGTGGCCTGGTACCTTAGACAGTCACCGTCAAAGTCTTTAATTGATTAATTGAATCATATCTATCTCTCTGTCTGTCTGTGTCTATGTCTGTCCCTCTCTCTTCTTATTTATCTTGCCCTCGATTTGTTCATATCCTCCTTAGTGTCTTAACCTTCTCCAAATTAGTACCCATGGGTTCTCCACATTCATCATCATCGACATTCTCTTAAACTTCCTCCTTCCCTGTTGCTTTTAATAGGAGGGGATTTAGCGGAGGGGATACTGGGGTATGCAGGTGACTGATGTGTTTCTCCTCTTCTTCTCCCGTCCCACCCTGTTCTGTCGATCCCCGATTGTCATTTTTTTCGCTCTGTGATTATTTCAAGTTTTCTTTGTCTTTTGGTCTGTAGGATTTTGGAGATGCCCGGCACATCCCCCTGACGGCGCCTGTGGGCAGATTCCCTTTTTTCTTTGGAACGGCCATTTTCGCCTTTGAAGGGATTGGAGTGGTGAGTCCCGTCTCCAGAGTCTGCCTCATGATGTTTAACCAGTTGTTGTATCATACTTTCTGAAGTCTGGCTCGT
This sequence comes from Melanogrammus aeglefinus, assembly GCA_900291075.1. Lineage (NCBI taxonomy): Eukaryota > Metazoa > Chordata > Actinopteri > Gadiformes > Gadidae > Melanogrammus > Melanogrammus aeglefinus. Next base: position 462,882 of record OLKM01000126.1, on the reverse strand, counting down.
TCCACATTTCAGTACCGAACCAGACATGTTGCCGTGCGTGTGGTTGAACAAGCTCACTCGTCGCATGCACAATATTCTGTGAGCATGCTAGTATGCTAATGCTGGCAAAGCTAAGACCATGTGCCGCTTTGAAGCGGACTTATGATTGATTGAATAATGAGGCCGATTGTTTTTCTTTCATTGTGAGTTATTGCGCCCCTTGTCGTCAAAGGAGTACTTCACATTTTCGAGACCTGCTCAGGCCATTTTCTAAACTTCACAACTCCGAGTTGCTCACCTACGAAATGGTAGAGCATTTTTTTCCCACATTGACTACCATTAAAATAATAGCTTGGTGACCACCTGCACCAATGGAGTTTGTAATAACCAGACCATAACTCGGCCATAATTCATCAACTTACAGTCTAGCATGATTAAGGAGCATGTACCAAATATTTGGTCATTTTGGTCAGGTCAGTTTTCCAGATCTGCGGGTCAGTCCAAAACTTTCCAGGTACAGCAGAATCTATATCAAGACGGAACTTCTGGGTCCTTTAGAAATAATAAACGATTCAGCATGTCAAATAAGGCTTGAATACCTAGTTTCAGAAATGTTGGCAAACAGGGCGGGGGGTGTGACCAGGAGTAATAGCGCCCCCCTGTGGTCAGAGCGCTGCAAACTACTCTTTGGAGACCTCCTTACTTTCAGTTTATATATATATATATATATATATATATATATATATATATTTAATTTGACAACTCTCAGGGGTTCATGTTTGGAGTGGTCGATTTTAGAGTTTATGCCCCACTCACTTGCCATGTTAGAAAGATTTATTGTAAAAGAAGTATACTAAATATTTAAATGTGAATATGAATAGGGAACTGCAGTGCTATATGCACAATTATTTGGCTTTGATTTGGTGATGATACCTCTAGCTGTAGGAGGAGATAATTAGTGCAAATCAGGCGGAGGAATAATAATAAGGGACATTCTAACAATAGTGTGGCTTGCTTTGCAACCACACTACTAACCAATGTGTGTGTGCAAGTTGCAGCTCCTATGATCCAATAGATCTCCAAAACGTCTAGTTACACTGAAGGATCAAACACAGCTCAGATTTAAAAAAGTGATTCAGATCTAAGATGCGATGATAAGCTCCGTGGGTACTAGGGTAGAGAGTATGTTTGTGCGTGTGTATACGTATCCTCAATGAAAACAAGATATGAGAGAGGGAGAGAGGGAGATGGCTATGGGCAGGATGATGTATGGCTTGTTCCCTTGCATATTGACTGAGGGGCACAGGAGTTCGCACACACCGCCCCCTACACAATTTATCAAACCTCAGATGGCCATCACTGCGCTGACCCATCTAGCCTTGACCCAAGCAAAGCCTACCCCGGTCCCGGATCGCACCATCTCTCTGTCAGGAGGGAGAGGGAGAGAGAGAGAGGGCGAGGAGGACAGAGGGAGAGGAAGGGAAGTGCAGAGGGGAGGGGGAGGAGATGAATATAAAAAGGTTAGCCAAGTTAAGATAAGTTGAGATAACTTTCTTCTTTCAAGTTGTGTCTGCGCTGCAGCCCTGAAGCGCATTCCACCATCCATTCTACTCCTTACCCCCTCCCCCCCCCCCCCCCCCCCCCATTCAAACCAGTGGAATGATCCACGACCCCATGCGACTCTTCGCTCACGCTGACAGAATCATTATCCGGCAGCCGTGTGCGTGGCCATCAGCACACCAATCCCCGAGCAGATAAGCCAGGAGGAGCATGCCGTGTAGAGGTACATATCACCCTAGCCCCCCTAAAAGCCCACCCCACCCTGATCGGGTGGCAAGGGGGGGTAAGCGATTCACCGGCACAACCTCATCTGACTGAGGGGATTTCTCTCCCGGGGTTGGCGAGACACTCCCGCGAGTCGCAGTGGGTTCATATCTCACAAGGGACCTGAGGCGATAAAGACGTCCTCCGATCCTCCCATGCACCGCATTCAGCATTCAGTATTCAGTATTCAGCATTCACAAAATATGAGATGAGGTCACACATGAATGATCCATGTTGGGTAAAATAGGGTCAATTTCCCTTGAATATTGGGACACTCCATCAGGAATATAAACATGGTGATAAAAGTAAAAGTAGAGAATGGAATCAGTAGAAACAACTCTATGTCCTCTTGTTGATGGTTTAACAATGGTAACAAGGAGTCTTTCACACCACCACCGACACAAGCCGTCCAACTAACAGTATTCAGAACTCCCATTAGGGGCATCTTGTTAGCAGGCTGCAGTGCATGACATGCCACGCCAGGCCCAATTTCACCTTCAGAATCTCCCCTCTTCTAGCGTTAATTGCCACAGTCTGGCCTGCAAGTTGTTCTTTTGGCACCGGAGGCTAGTTGTCGAAGTCTGTGGCCTTGTTGTATTGCGTTTGTCTCAACCTTTTTAATTCCCGTGTTTTCCCTCTGTCCATCGGCTCTCATGGGGGTAGAGAAATGTGTCGGTGCGCTCAGATAATGCAGGGTCTTTGCTGGCAAACCTCACCCCTCCTTCCCAGCTCTTCCATGATGCTTTAGTTCTGCTCTGAATCTTTCTCAAAACCTGTGTTTCCGCATTAACGTCAAAAGCTTTGTTCGCTTGAGGCAGCAGATGTAACAGACTCTTAGAACTAGTTTTGCTATCTCTAATGCTGGGTGTGTGTGTGTGTGTGTGTGGGGGGGGGGCTTAGGCAAGGTGAACTACAGAGAACAAGTGTTAAAAGCAAAGAAGATGATTAGGGAAGAACTTTGGGAATGCTAATTTTCTTTTTTAACAGACACCCATTTCGCCCTTTTCGGAAGGTTATTTGTATATTTAATACTTGGGCTTCTTTTGTGTTGGGGCGGGGGGGATCAGAGTGAAAATTTGCATGGCTTTAATATTCTCCCCTCTCAGAAGTCTTTGCCTGGCAGCTTGAAAGGGAAGGCGGCCCCACTCATTTTGGACAGTCACTTTAACCGAACATCAAGAGTTGAAGATGAGTTGGCAGAGAGCTGATCTCCAGCTCCTTCTTTTCTCAGAGGAAGGGTCTTTTTTCAACCTCAACAAAAAAGTGCATTTTGATTTTGAAAAACAATTTATTTAGGCCTTGTGATTTGTCCCGGTTTGAAAGGCAATAGGTCCTTAATAGCTCACTTATTCAGAGTTGTGTTTGTGTGTTTTATAAATGTGGGTAGTTATGAATGTGTGTGACACATGCGCATAGGTACACATAACATAGGTATATATATTCGAAGCGCAATCCACTGGAATTTGAGGTTTTCAGAGGTTAAGTGCCTTTTAAATTTATTTTGGTGATTTGCAGATTTGGCTTCATTAGCCTTTCTAGCCATCCCCTCTCTCTGAGCAGCTGTGCTGACCTGGGGTGAATTGGGGTGAGTGGGGTGTTGTGTTGAGGCGTTTGTGTGCTGGTGCGATTTGTTTTTCACCCTGTTATCGTGTTTTGATCAAATTTTCAAAGCTGCACTTGCGTATCGATTCCGGCACGTTGTCATTTTTTCCTACTTCCACAACTTGACCACCATGTGAATTTCACTCACCCCTCCTGAAGCGAGAGAGAGAAAAAAAAAAAGGAAAAACTTTATCCAACAACCTGTAGGCAGTCTTTCATGAAGATTTCATAGTTTTAAAATGCAAATGGATGAGCCGTTGTTGCCATATTGCCCTGTCTGAAGTCATGATGATACACATCTGGGGGAAAGCCCGCAATAGCAGTATAAACCAGGTCTATTATTGTTAGTAGTAGTAGTACCCTGTATGTACATACACGGGTCTGCAGAACCAGTGGAACCAAGGGGAATGGGGTCAAGGGATGGGCTGTAGTACCAGATGGGAAATCAAATGGGTTCTGACTCAAATGGGTCAGGACCTCTCAACCTTTACGGGTGGAACCAGCCGTAATGATTTTTCTGTCTGAATGACGAATCACATTCTTTGTGGTGTGGGCTATTTCTTATGATATGCCTCACAAATTGGAAATCATCATAATTAGGTCATTATCATTTGTGTAAAGGTCTTTGGACATTTTGACCCACCTTTCAGTAGCAGGCCATTGACGAGGAACATGCAACATCTCAGTTGTGAGCTGGTTCTTCGATATACCTTGGAAACATGAAGAGATGATACAAAACTATTGAGTAAAGTAGTTGAACGAACATTTCTGCTGCAGCCCATTGCAAATAAACAAATAAATGAAATGAGTCTATGAAATAGACTTGACATTGCTATTGTCCTACTGGCAATAGCGGGAAGCCTTCTTTAGTAAGATAGAGACACTATTTGAGGGTTTCGGTTTTCTTAAGAGAAATCCCTGTTGCCTTGTTTATTTATTTATAACTCTATAAGTGCTCTAGAGAAAAGGATTAAGAGATGAGGTTTTGCACCATACCCGCCTTGGCTTGCATTTCTAATCTTCATATTGTCCCTCATAGTGTCACTCTAAATTCACAAATCCAAGTCTTTGGAATTCTAACATTGGCAACAACATCTTGCTTATATTCATCTTTCACCTTTGCCATGGCAATATCCAATGCAGTGTTTTACTTCTGTGACTAGGGAAGCAAGATGTGAGACTTGGAGTTATTAGGACCTTTAACTTTGTTTTTCTCATCAACTTGCAATGGAGAGTTAATTTATTGGAAGCGAGTCCCAGAGTAGTGCAGTAATGAGTAAAGTCTCTTATTCAATGCATTGGATGCTTTCATGCTCTCCATTCCAATGGTGATTGCTGTGTTGGTCCTGTTGAGGTTCTAAACAGATTAATACTTTACGATGATTCAGTCTTCTGCACCTCGTATCACATGTGCATCTTACCAAAGCAATACCATTAAACAATTGTGACAGTATTTCTCACTATTGAGAGCAGCCTTGCACGCTCACTGATTTACTTCCAACCTTGTTTCAAAGTGCTTGCTCTTTTCATTCAATCTTTTGAGATGTTGTCTTTTTCTCACTACACATTTATCTCACATATCTTACGTTCCCCATCTCCAATTTCCTCCACCTGCGTTTGCTTTGCTCTGCTCTATTTTTTGCCCTGAATCAAACGTTGTGGTCACGTCCACCTTGACGAACTATTGGCCTGGTTCCAGGCTTTGAAACTCTTAATATAACAATTTTACGAAAAGTCAATGGAGAAAATGAATGGGAAATTTACTTCCGGGACCAGAGCTGTTAAAAAGGGAGCGGACACTGCTGCACTCTATTGACCAGTGCCGAGTTACCAAAAGTAAGAACGCTTATCGCACAGAGAGGCAAGCGGCGGGAGTCACAGAGAGGGAACTGAGATCTCAAAAAACACGCTCCTAGCGATCATTGAGAGAAGATGCTGACCACCGGAACATAAATATTTCAATCGGCAGCTCGGGCATGGCACCGGAAAGTGCAATGAAAGTGGGTCCGGTAGGTACCGGTCGCTAAAGAACTGGTACCAAACCCAGAGCAGCACAGCACAGTTACTTTGAAATGAATATTGAAAGTGGGAGCCTTAAATAAATTACACTAATGTGGAGATCATTTTATGTTGCGCCAGTCAGAATCAATCTAAACCCTCCATAGTCTTTAATATTCTAAATCAAAGCACTCCAGTTTTTGACCGAAAAGCACATCACGCCTCTGCAGCCATGCAGAGTATGAATATAAGACAATGTTTTTTAATTAAAAATCCTAGATCTTTGACTCATACATTCATTTGCTGTAATCCCATTCAAATGATTGAAATGAAGACTCATATCTACTCAGACGGTTTTAAGGTTAATGAAAATTGAAAAAATTTGAATCAAAACTTGATTACAATCTGTAATGTCATTCCTTAAGAATTATGCCAGCATTATCACTATGCTATAGAGTTGTTCTTTGCTTAAATAATTTCTTTAGGTTTTTGTAAATTTTTAAGTCACATCGTTAGTTATTACTTTAGTAGCAATAGGATTTTGTGGAAGGATTCGTCATTGTGGGGAGACATTTTTGAGTTTGAAACTGTCACAGCGTTTTTCATGCGAGACGTCTCCCTCACCCACGAACCCAACACTCCTGATACATAATATGCTTCAACCAATCCGGGTTTCTATTTTAAAACCTATTAAAGTTTGAATCGCTAGGATTTTCTGGTGGAATTAACCTTGACCATTCAGATGTACAGAAAAAATAGGACTATTTTAGCCCCTTTCAGTTTTGTTCTGTATTCTCTTTCAGCTACTTGTCCCGGTACAATGCTCCATCTTTGTGGTTTAACTGAATTTAACAGGGAGTATTTGCTTGGGATTTAATTAGTTGTCATGGAATAATATTATATTATTTTTTATTTTTTTTAGTTTTAGTTTTATTTATTTATTTATTTTTTAGTTTTACAATGAGGAAATGTGACATGAATTCAAACATTGTAAACTATGATCAATAAGCACATTAACACTCATTCAAAAACACAAATCCCCCCCCCCCCCCCTCCCACACACACACACACACACACACACACACACACACACACACACACACACACACACACACACACACACACACACACACACACACACACACGCACGCACACTTATATTATATCGAGCTGTTGTATTAAAGCGATGTTGGGTAACGTCACTTCTGACTTTGACAAACTATTGGCTTGGTTCCAGGTTTGAAACTCTTAATATAACCCTTTCAGAAAAGTCAATGGAGAAAATGAATGGGAAATTTACACACACACAATATTCTATCGAGCTGTTGTATTAAAGCGATGTGGGTGTTACTTCTGTTGGTATTTGAAGCGAGATCCCAAACAAACTGAGCCAGCTCGCCCACCCTTTCCGAGTTTCGTGCATTCAGAAAAAACAAGCGCAAAACCCCAGAACACCCAACCCTTGTTGGTGATTGGTTAAAAATACTATTTATTTTGGTTTTGAGTGGTTTACATTGGCAGATTGGTGTTTCGTTAAATCTAATTGAGCTATTTTAATAGAAAACTACGAAGGACCGTGACTGTGACAGGAATGTGTCAGTGTTGCTTGCTGTTTTTTAACAGCTAACTAATATCTTACTCGTATGATCACCAACATAGAATCAATGCCGTTTTTGCCAAATTTTCCAAAACACAACGTTGAAGTTCCACTCTGTAGCGAACGCAGGTGGCTTCTCTTTGTGCCGAGACACGCATACGTCACCACCAAGGGGCACCGGTGGTGTTGTGTGTGTGTGGACATGTCTGGGCAGCAGTCGACCCGTAAAAGTTTAGCTTTTAGCTTATAGTATAACGTCAGATTGCATGTGGATTGTGAAGCTCTGTCTGAGCAGCATCGTTTATTTACCCTGCGTATCGGAGTGAGGGTTAGGCTTCCCAGACACCTATAATATATCGTTACTTATGTGGTGCATTTCCTTTACTAATTGTGATCATCTTCTAGTTGTAACCATGGGGATAACATTCCGACCCTTTCCTAAAACTCTCAACCCAGAAGGCATTTTCACTGGCTCGTTAAACTATTTCTGCTTATCCAATTTTCATAGTTAATATACTCTCTTCCTTCCACCGTTTGTCTCTGCTTCCTGGCTGGCTACCTCTTATTAACAACTCAGTTTGTCGTGGTCCAGTGCCGCCTCTGGTAATAATCGTCCCATTGGTTAAAAGCAGGGTAGCGGAAGCATCACATTGGTTAGTGTGACAAAGTTGTCCTCGTGTAGCTGATGCGTGTATTGCTTACGGTTTACCCTTCAGAAGAGGTGATTTAATTCAAACTGCTGGTGGTTCATTCACTCTTTTAAGGTTGTTCGAGTCCAACAAAAGGCTGCTTTACCTAATCACCCCTCCGGTTTCACATGCCTGCATACTTCAAAGTAGCATGAGGGCTGTCCGCATTGCACCAATCTGCCGTTGAATGTCGAATCAAAAGTAAATGAGATCAGAAGCGTGGATAAGGCTTAACTCTGTGTTATATAGAAACACAGCAGCAGTTGTGAAGGAGGTGAGCAGGGCTGATGAGGATTGGGGACAACAGATGTTGATGGTGAAGGACCTATCCTTCAAAAGACAGCTGTTCATAATTACCGTTTTGTTTGACATAAATCAAAGTCAAATCACAGCGAAAACACAAAACAAATATTTTTTTCCTACTATGAGCGATTGTAGTACCCCCGGTTTTTCCCGAGATGGTACTGTTCCTACTCTTTCTTTTGCATGTCAGGACTGGCCTGCAGCATGGTCTGGAGAGATGTGGGCACCTCTTCAACTCACAGGGATAAATGGGGTTCTTTAGCCCCTGCTGGCCGGTTAGAGAGGTGTCCCTTGAGATCCATTAGAGTGAAACAGCACAGATTTACCTCAACTAAGCCTGGCTGTTGGCCAGTAACAGGGATGTACTCCCTCGCCTTACCCTGAATCCCAAAGCCGTAGAGGAAGACGTAAGGCCTTTAAACCCCCTCAAGTGCATCTCCTCAAGATGCTCTCCACTCCATCACGACGATGTCCAGCCTGGGCCATGATGTGCGCTGCAGGAATAGCCTGTCAAGATAAATTCCTTGTGGAAAATAGTTGATTAAAATGAGTCACAAGAAATGAAAGCAGATATTTGTCAATGGGGAGTTTTTATTTATGAAAAACTTAATAGAAAACCAGGTGGGGAAGTCCATGTTGATATGCTGCTCAACATGTTTTATCTTTTTATATACATGTGCACTTGATCGTTACTCAAGCTTCATATTGGGGGTTCAAACGAGTGCCTGTCTGACTAGTAGCTTTTGATAGCTACCTACCCCTGACACTTGCATTCCGCATTGTTTCACTTTTGAGTGCATAAATAGTATTTAGCTGCAGCCCTGATTAACATTAACTATTCAGCTTTGATGATGGGCAGCCAAATCAAGAAAACGATGACGGATGACGAAATCCAGCAAAATATCAGGCAGATTCTGTACCCCAATTGTGTGACCCAACATGGTCCCTTGGAGGTGTTTTTCTGCGTTGTTTTACCATGCATTAAGCTGGGAAATAGGGGCTGAAATATGTTCGGGAACCAATTATGGTGTAGGCCTGCCTCCAAATGCCCATTCCCCTACCATTCTGCTTCTGGAGAGCAACTGTTTGAGACAGACGACAAAAATGAAGGCTTCAAAAACCAACATCTTTCCCCCTTTTACAAAATGCCTATGCAGCAGGAATTCTACATTTTTCCGAATTAACAATGATATTGTTATATATATATAACAATAATATATATTGAATATATAATATATATTCCGCAACCCGACCTCAGATGGCGACTGACTGATTATATGATATTAATATATATTAGACTAGAGCTGACTGAAACTGTAGAGACTTTTTTAAATCTGTGGGGAAGTTGGATGTTTAAGGACATTTATACTCTTTTGATCACAATATCAATTAGGGTATTTAGCAGTCGCTTTTATCCAAAGCGACTTGCATCGTTTAATACACACATTAACACAGCAACTGCAGTCGACCATGCAAGGCGACAGCCAACTCGTCAGGAGCAGTTAGGGTTAAGTGTCTTGCTCAGGAACACATCAACACTCAGCTAGGAGGAGCTGGGGATCGAACTAGCAACCTTTCGGTTACAAAGCAACTGCTATACCTCCTGAGCTAAGCCGACCCAATATCATAGATCGTTGTTGCGTTTTTCTGGGTGTTTTTCCTGCATTTTTCTGTTTTATTCTGTGTTATATATGTGTTATTTTGTGTTTGACCTGAGCCTCCTCGGAGTGAGGCTTTTGATGCCGGAGAACTATCACCAGGTGCACCAAATTAACGAGTACTTCGGTATGTTCAGCGGCCGCTGTCAACAGTGCCTGTATGTCAATCTAAATCTACATACATTGGTAACAGCAGCTACTTCCTAGGCTAAGACCACATTCTTCAACATTAAAGTATTTAAAAAAAAAAACACAGAATAGAAGCAAAAGAGAAGTATATAGGCATAGAAGAAGAAGAAAATTAAAATACCGGTAGACAAAATAAATGGCTAAACAAGAAAAATTAATAAGAAAACTAAACCAAGTACTATATCACTTCATGTAGTTTAAACTACGTCCAATATTGTTTAAAATGCATCACTGTTAAAACCAAGTGTTAAATGAACCTTCACTGCAAGGTCTGTAGGTTCTTCACAGACTTGGCTTGATGTTTGGATTTGGGTGTTTGCTGATGCTAAAAGCGCGTCACTATGTAGCAGTTTGTAAAGCTAGAATAAAGGGTCAAACACTCACACAGCAAGAAGCCAATCAGCACAGTCTCCAATAAGAACACAAGTATGTATTTTCTGTTTTTGGTGACCTTGACTATTTTTAATTTATTTTTAATTTACCAATGAAAATGACTAAATTACATGTATCTTTTACATATGCTTAGACTACAGCTAAAATAAAACGACACATAAAGCAAAGTTGCTCCATGTTGGGGTTTTAGGTTTGATTGTATGACTCTGCCATTGTTGAAGGAAGCTGATACTAAAGAAGTCTAGGAATTGGTTGGCAGTCCTTTAAAGGTGCCATGACATGCTATTTTATGGATGCTTTAATATAGGTATTAGTTGGCCAGTAACACAGTATTCAAAGATGTTCCCGAAATTCAGCCGTGGTGCAGAGTTAAAGCCACTCCGAACCAGTCGCACATTGAGCTTCCCCCAAATGCGCTGTTTTGGTGTCTGTAGCTATAATGCAAATGAGGAGGAGCGAGGTGGGTCAAGGAGGAGGGTGGGGCTGTGGCCCTGAGCAGCTTGCAGCCACGGTACCATGCGCTCTGTTTACAGTGGATGTATTCGCAATGGCGAGGCGCACACAGCCTTTAGCGTTGTTCTGTAAATATTCTAGAACACACAGGACTCCTGGAGCTCTATATCTAAATAATATCATATAGCCTACATAGATATCTATGTCATATAATATATATCATCACGGCCAAAAGCTGTGTGAGCCTATATTATGAATCTCAAACGACCGCGTTGGGTTCGCCGACGTTTCTGGTTCTTCCACGTCAACATCAATGTGAAGTAGACTGAACCACGACATGGAGGAGAAAGGGATTGTTGCCGGGCAGCGCTTAGGCACCTCCGCCTCCTGCAGCGCAGAGGTGGTGGTCCCTTGGCAGGGGGAAGCGGGAGACATTCGCCGCCAACAATCCCTTTCTCCTCCATGTCGTGGTTCATGTTCTTGAGGGAGTCAAAGCCAAAGTTCCTTTCCCCAATTCATTCTCAACCACGGCTGAGATAACCACCACTACGAGTCTCGTTATAGAAATACCAAGACGAGAGTCCGATGTGTTATGCGCCATAACACCAAAAGCAGAACGGTTATCCAAATAACAAGGAAGTGTACAACACTTGCGTTACAGTCCTGGAGCTCTACATCTAAATAATATCATATAAAACATAGCTATCTATATAATACATATCACATAAAGTGAGATTTTCATGCCATGGCACCTTTAACAGATCTTCTACCAAGGTAAAACAATGCCCCTATTCCACTCCTGGATTAGCAGTGTCCTCACCTCCATGTCATTCTAAAATGAACTGTACTACATTTTTTAACAAGCATGAGTTCCTTAGAAATGCCCCTAAACCTCTGGGCTCCGGGGCTGTTTAAGGTGTGAATGTGAATAGCTTGAGAGTACACTGGACTGTAAGAGGGCTCTGGAACTGGGATGCAATGAGACAGTGGGGACACTGCCATCAGAGTCCCTTTCACACTCCCAATTACAGCTCCCCACTGCCCTTGAGCACAAGTTTCATGAGGTAGTGTCATGACTTTTACATGAGAAGAAAAATTAAAAGGAGGCAGTGGCCGGCAGTGGCGATGGTTTTCTCTGTATTCGTTGGTCCCTGGCTTGCTGATCCCAATCCCCCCAGGGACAGACCTTCACTGTGGGTTAGGTGTGGGATGAATAATGCTGCTGTACATGAGATATACTTGCAGCCAGGTTCCTCTCATCGTTCTTGAGGGGGAGCCAAAGCACCAATGCAATTATAAAATACTCTCCGCACTTTCCTGTGATACTTACTGATGAAATATTTAAGAAATGTCATTATTCTACGGACTATGTTCTTGAGTACAAACCTTCCATTTGGTACCCAATTTTTCCTCCACTGTACTATCCAGGCAATCCAATATGTCTCTAGTAATGTTTATTTATGGACTTGTTAATGCACATGTCAATACTGTTCGAAGTGCACTAACTCAACACATGCTGTATCTCTCTCCAGGTGCTGCCCTTGGAGAACCAGATGAGGGATCCCAAGCGCTTCCCCATGGCCCTGAACATCGGCATGGGCATCGTGACCGTCCTCTACGTGACCTTGGGGACACTGGGCTACCTCCACTTTGGCGACAGCATTAAAGGCAGCATCACTCTGAACCTGCCGCACGATGCCTGGTAAGTGTCCCAGCGCACGCCGCCCCCCCCCCCACCCACCTGTAGCTATCCAAGGAACTTTTTGATGAGCTCCACTTCACCATCTGCCATTTTAATCTTACACGACTGATTGTACCACGTTGTGATTGATTGCGGTTGTCATTTATCCACACCTACGTCTTTCTGATTAAATTTGAGCTCGGTGTCTCACTTTCCACGTAAACGGTGGCATGATCCGGAAGAGGCACTGATGTAAACCAATCAGAAAAAGTGATTGTAGAACCAATATTTAGTGTTGGAGCTGTAGTTCGACTGAAGTGTTGGGTTCTCAACCATGTGAAGCCGTCTGACATTTCATTGTTGGAAAAACTGCAATCTATAATATCTCTGTCATGCCATATTTGGACAGCAATCCTTAAACAGCCAGGCACACTTCCCAGCAGCATGACCAGCGATCCCAAATCACACTCATTTTCATTCCACATCACACGGATCATTCACTCTAGGCTATATGGATCCTACAGCCTTTTCTGAAGAGTTGCCTTTTTCTTTCGAGGTGAGAGGTATATCATTTTGTGGCATCTAAAGGTAAGGTTACAGATTGCAAACTGAATTCTGTGTTTCTGTCAGTCTTTGCCTACCGGTTTTTGAACATTCAACTTTACTGTTTGTGCAAGGTGTGTGTGGATCTGTTGGGCTTCGTCTTTGCAGCCTTTGTTTTCTGGCTCACCGAGCCCGAAAACGCAGAGGGTGGGTTAAGTTTCCCTGGCACATAAAGAGCAAGTGAACCCACAAAAGTTTTTTCTGCTCTTGACGTTTGTGAAGTGCCTTTTTCCGAGGCAGTAGGACGTCACGATCAAGGGACACTGGCGGTGAGGTGTGTGTTGATGTTTAGAGCTCTGTCTGGCCAGTAGTTGACTGCGGCGTCCGAAAGAAAGTTAAGCTTTTCGAACTTCCAAGAGAGGGTAAGGCCTCCTGCGGACGTCTTCAGTGTGACGTCGCATTTCATATTCAACATCACTCATTATCACGCTCACATATACCAAAGGAACTAAAAAGGTATCACAGAATTACCGTCGCCATAGTGATAACCTTCTACCTAGAACTCTCCCAACACATTTATTTTTTATCTCATAGTGTTTGAATTCCAGCTGAAAAGTGGAATTCAGTGGAACACTGACACAATTTATAGCGTTACTGTGTGTGTGTGTGCGTGCGTGCCTGCGTGTGCAGCTCGTCTGGGCAGCATTTTATTCTGATATCTGCATCCAAAAGAGGGCATTATTTTAAATCTCATAGTGTTAAAGCTGATAGCGGGGGTGGCGTTTCACTGTTATTGAAAGTTGATAAAAAGCATTCTCTCCAGAGCCGTTAATCCGTTCAGGGCATCTGTTGCAACTTGCTGTTGCAACATGGCGGGCTATGTGGAAGATGACCCACTCCCAATGTAGATAAAAAGGGATTATTCTACGGTAAAGGGAAAACAACAATCCTTATTGTCATCGTATTATACAGTAATTAATACTTTTTTCTAAATATTATATCCCATTTACGTTCTGCAAGATGTCAATTAATTCGAGAGAGAGAGAGAGAGAGAGAGAGAGAGAGAGAGAGAGAGAGAGAGAGAGAGAGAGAGAGAGAGAGAGAGAGAGAGAGAGAGAGAGAGAGAGAGAGAGAGAGAGAGAGAGAGAGAGAGAGAGAGAGAGAGAGAGAGAGACGCGAGCAGAGTGAGAGTCTTCGGTGTTCGGTGAATTTCCCCATTCAATTATATCATATTAAAAAGGTCCGTAAGGCCCAGCATCATGGATTCTAGGAATAGTTGAGTCCTACTTGCTGCACCAAAAATAACGGAACAAAAACAATGTTGACAAGCTCCCATATTGGCTCCCACTGAGTATCGGCACCACGAAAAAACCTGCTCAATAACATTGGTTGGCGTAGCTGACGGATGGAGGATGTACACTCCTCAGGGGTGGAGGAATGTGATAATGAAAGCTAATCCATTTCCATAATACCAGCAGACATGTAGTGTGTATGTCAGCGTGCACCAGAGCAGGGTTAAAGAAACATTCTTCCCGTTTCAAATGATATTAGAGACGAAGCCAAATAAATCCAGCGTTCCTTGTCAGCACACAAAGTGCTTGCTCAAGATGGATTGTTGCAGTCGTGTTTTGTTTAACATCTGAGTATTGTTATTTTTAATAACAAAATGAGACGTTACGCTCTCATATAGGGCTGGGTGGTAATGCTATCAACACCTTTTAGGTTTTCAGGATTACACTGAATTGACTTCAGTTTGAGACACATTTTGTGTCAAACTTAAAACAATACAAAATTGAGGTAACATTTACAATAATTGTACAATAATGAACCATTGATTAACAGTTAATGAAGTAATTAGCATTACAATCAACTCAAAATTAATTAAAAGGTAACTTATGTACTAGAAATCATCATGTTTACTTGTGTTTTTCATGTTAACTAAGGCATTTATGTGCACATAATTGAATACAGTTAGGGTAAGGGTTAACCCTCGACCTAAACTACTATCCCTAACTCACACACTAACCCTGATCCTAATGTTATATATAATGCTTTCCAATGCATTAACTAATGTAATTAAATGGTTAATTAATCAAACCTTTTTTTAAAGTACAAAAAAAGCTATAGCATATATTCAATTGGAAAAGATGTACTCTGATCTGTATTATATAGTCCTGTCCTGTGTTTCTTAACTCTTGATCTCTCATCTCTCTTTATCGAAGAAATGCCCACATTCACCATGCAAAGTCACATTAGCCTGTATTCAATTATACATCCATGTTGATGATGGAGGATTAAATACCACCTTAATGGCTAAAGGTTTTTTGTGCCTATTGGGTAAATCACCTGGCACAAATCCAATTAGGCAGAGGAGAGACATCTCTAGAGAATTTCCCCCCGTAATGGATGACCCTGCAGATGTCATTAGCTCCCGATCCATAGTAAAAGCTTGGGCTTGCCACCAAATACAAAAACATGCGATAATGCAATAATGCACGTGCGGGTGGCGAAAAGGCCGGTTGCATTTACTGTACGGATCTGCAGTCTCTTTCAAGGCCAACACCAAAACGGTCATTAAAGTGCATATCTGCATTACTGTATCTTTATTTTGAGGTTAAGGACCACCCAGCATCCTGGCTGGGTAACCAGCTGTGAAGCCAGTGGGCAGGGAGAATGTTTTATTTTGTTGGGTGCTAGGGTCGGACCCTGTTGTCCTAACCCAGCTCCTGCCTCCTCCGTGCTCTACTTTAACACAAAGTGCACTATAAATCAACCTCTAGGACTGCCACGAGCTGCCAGAAGGCCGCCCCAACCGGTAGCATAGCCATGTATTAATGTAGTGCATGGATCATACTGCTAGTCCCCATAGATAACCAACTTCAAGTCTCCACTCCTGATGAAATGGGGCATCCTATAAGTGACTGCTGAGGTTTATGGTTTCCTACGAATGGCGTGGCATGCGTACGGCAGTGTTCATGTGAGTAGGAGCCCCCTAAGTCACTATCACCAGAGAGTAATGATGGCCCCTGGAAGATGGTCAATAAGGTCATTCAAGACCATATCTCAAAGGTAAGCGGCAGACAGCCGTGCTACCGTGTGGTCACAGTGTACACACGCTGCACATGCACATCACGTTGGCTCGCTCGACTCCTCGTCGTCTTCTATTCTGCTTTCTTTAGCATAATCAGTCTAGCATTCATGGATTGCACAATGCTACCGTATATAATTTTCCATAAGCAGCCATACACCCATAGAGAGCTCTAATCTGTTATTACCTTTTTGCATAACTATTTGTTTCTTGAATGGCTATTAAATCGTACTTTCAGGCTTCTCTCTCGCTCTCTGGCTCTCTCTCTCTGGCTCTCTCTCTCTGGCTCTCTCTCTGGCTCTCTCTCTCTGGCTCTCTCTCTGGCTCTCTCACTCGCTCTCTGGCTCTCTCTCGGCCATTGCTTATTAGCAGCCCATCCTCCTGTGCCTGCCATTGGGCAGCATGGGGAGATTGAAGGAGTCATTGCAGGGGAACGGCCCTCCTGGTCATAACAGCCGTGTGAACTCTCGTTTATCTCTCTTCATTGGTCCTTGGTGCTCTGTGGTTGCCAGGCTGCGGTTTATAGAGTAGGCCAGCACTTGCATGTCTCAATAGATAAACTGTCTGACTTAGAGTAGGTCCTGTTTGGTATGGTGCATAGCGTCGGCTTGATGAAGAATCTATACCATGATGGAATGGCCTAATAACACAACAGAGATCTTCTTATGGGAAGCCAATAATGATTTGTCTAATGTGACAGCGAGATGGACATTGATTGTGTGGATGGGTAGTAGCTTGGGCACCCCTTCTGATTTAATGGGGTGTGATGTTTCCACTTAAACAAAAGACAAAAATTCGCAAAGAACAGCATTGATTTCTCCTCCCTGTCAACATGTATATTTGTCATCGAGCATGTATACAAGAATGCAGTCACTTTGCACCAGTTAAAGTTGTGCTATTAGCTGTGGGCTGAAGCAGGGTGATCTATGTCAGGGTGAGATATAGCCCAACAAACTAAATCCCATTGTATTCTAGATAAGCCTCTACCACGCCGGTAAGATAGCTGCCGGTTAATTTTTTGCTTCCCACAGGGTGTCCGCGCATCCTTAAAAATTCTTAAATTCATGTTTCTAAATTTAAGGCCTTAAAAAGTCTTAAATTCGTTACAAATGTCATATGCTGGTCTTAAATACTGTAACTCAAGGTCTTAAATTTGTCGGGGCAGGACTATATATTTTTTTATTTTTCTCGAGGGACTTTTCAGGAAGGACATGTAGAGAGGCTTCTTTCTTGCTAGCTGCATATATTAACGATTATCTGCGTGCTTGCTAGCTAGTCTGCGACAATGGGTAGGTGCAAATTCAAGGACAGTTGGCTGGAAGACGTCCGTTTCTGAAGTTGGCTTGCGTCTGTTGCCAACCCCCACCATCACATGTTTTAGGTCTTAAATTTCATTCAAGGTGGTATTATAAAGGTCTTAAAAAGTCTTAAATTTGACTTGCTGAAACCTGGAAGTTAAATTCAATGCTTATGTAACCCAAATGTCCTGCTGCGTCTCTATGACCCTTGGACTCTGCGTTGTGTTGGACTTGTTGGTGTGATGGGTAGAGAAGGACCACGGGACACAGTTGTTCGGGATTGTGGAAGTACTTGGCACTTTATTCCCCAACAGTGGAAATTCCTTCAATAGACGAAAACATTAAATTAAGCAGTAAGCTCAAACACACACATCACATATAACACTCAACAGGTAAGCGAACATCCTATGCAACTTATTTACCAAACAAACTGAACGGATGGGTGGTTTAAACTTACATTTAAAATATAGATTGTGCAAGATAACTAAAACACTGCTCACGTTGGAACCATTTTAGGGTCAAACATGAAACAAGATGGCTCATACACGAACTACGTTGGCCCACAAGGGACACAATATTCAAATCGCGGTTAAACAGCGCCACATGGTGGCCTGTCTAATTAACAACCTTACGCTTACATTTGAGGATATTTAACATAGGCTTTCAAGTTTCATCTAGTACAGTACATTTGTAAAAAGAAAGAGAAAAAAACAATATAGCTCTTTCGGAACAGGAATGATTGTTCCAAGTACTTACAATTGCTGGATTGTAGGTAAGGTGCATTCCACGTATTCAACAAAGATATGTTTGATAAGATGCTACACAATGCCAAGTACTACATTTAAGTGCCAGGACATACAAACATACAATATGCTCTCCTTGACAACCAAAACAACATCACTGGCCAAGAAGTCACAGCGGCGCCTCTACTTCCTAGACAAGCTGAAGAGCTACCATTGGGAACCTCACTGTCTGGTATGGGAGCTGCACTGCATCCAACTGCAAGAACCTTCAGCGCGCAGTGAAGGCTGCTGGTTAGATCATCGGTGTCCCACTCCCCTCCCTCCTGTACATCTATGGAACCCGCCTCACCCGCAAAGCAACCAGAATTTTGGGTGACCCCAGCCACCCATCACACAGACTCTTCAGCCTCCTGCCATCAGGGAGAGGGTACCGCAGCCTCTGTGCTGGCTCCACCAGGCGTGCCAACAGCTTTTTCAACCTGGCTGTCAGGAAGCTCAACTCTCTCCCCTCTCTCCCTTCCCTCCCCTCTGCTCCCACGAACTTTGGACCTGAAACCCCCTCCCATTAGCACCCAAGAATCCTGGACCATTTACTTATTTTACTTTATTGTATATATACCGCTTTGTTTTAATGATTCGTTTTGCCTACCTTTGCATTATTCAGAATTATTTTGCACTATTTAGAATTGATTTGTACCTAATCTTATCCTTTTCTAGCTTATTGCGCCATGTTTCAGAGACAAATGCAAGACTATTCCTCTATTTGTCTTGCACTTATTTTGGAATTGACAATAAATCTTACAAAAAAAAATGCTCAGCAGTAAAATAATACAATTGTGGTAAGCCAGGTTCTTCTCCGAGTAACCTTACGTTCACACCAAACGCGAAATTTGTCGCCTGTTCGCGTTGTCGCCGAAGTTTTGTCGCGCCACACATCATAATCTGTCGCTGTGCAAGTTTTGTCGAATTTGTCGCGCCACAACTTGACTCCAGGTCCTCCATTTCACAACCATGTCCGACATAACGAGCATTGCATGTCTTTACCTTTTTAAAGGCAAGCATTTAAAGACAAAAGCATTTAATTTCAAGCATTGCATGTTTTTAGCTTGAGCGGGAAGTGAACGCTACGTCACTCAAGGAAGTGAACGCTGATTGGCTGTAATCACGCGTCATCACGCGAAATTCACGTCTAAGTTGAAAAATTTGAACTCCAGCGAATATGTCGCGCCACAAATCCACGTGAACGCGCTCGCCAGAACACGGCGAAAGTGTGGCGCGACAAATCAAAATTTGTCGCCAGTTTTCTCTCGCGAAAATTTCGCCCGATACGCGTCTCTACGTTCACTTTGTATGGGATCTTGTCGCCCCGTCGCGTTTGGTGTGAACACGGGGTAACTCTCCAATAAGGAAAGGTAAACTAAAGCAGTGGTTTGCTTTTTTTAACACAGGCTTGCATCTTCTTCCAACTGCTCCTATAATGGATGCAACCTTTAATAATTGTTTTCTTAACATGGCTTTTTGACCTAGACCCTTTAAGTTCTGGTAACCTTTCCAGAAACCACGTTCGGATGATCTTCAGCACGTATTTTACAACATAATTACGAAGAAAAAACTCATTGTGAAACCTTGATCCAGATTGAGCTCATAGTTGGTGGTGCTTGTTCTTAGTAAACTCTGTCCCGGCGTGTCCAGAGTCATGTTATTCTTCAAACCACTTCTCAAGAAGTAGTGCCCGGGGTGTTGCTGCCAAGCCCGGCCGCCTCGTCTTGTCTGCTGGCTGTGCTTTCAGAAGCTCTGTGCTGTCTCTCCACCTTCATAGGAGCAGCTTTACCAGCAGAAGCGTACAAAAATAATATACATCAGTCACAACAAACCGCATGCATTTCAAAGATATAACAAAAAGAACACAGACACAAAAGTTCTACTTCTTTAAACGTTCTCCCCCAGTGCAGCAGAGTGCGGGTTCAAACGAGGCGCCTTCCCTTCTCCCTGTAGCCGTCATGCAGGGTCTGCCCTCTTACTGTCAGCCACGCAGAACGTCAGGGTTAATAGACTCTGTCGAGACGGCAGCCTTCTGAACTAAGAACTGCCGTTTGGTGGGAGGAGAAACTACAAAAATCCACAAGAAGGAACCCTATGTCCGTATGGGGAGACACGATGCGCTATATTTACAAGCAAAATAAAAAGTGCCTAAAATCGTATACAATCTGAAAGACATTGTCAATGGTTCTTGGCATAAGTTAGCAATACACTTAATTGATGGGTAACATTTGCAATGTGCTAAAAATAGAAGGACTGGCCTATATGCATTGGTGTGCCGGTGAAGCCGGCACACCATGCCCGGGGATTGCTGCTCCTCAAGATGGATTTGCCTCCTGCAGGCCTTAACCTTGCATCACAACATCCTCTGGTCAAATTAGACTGGGGTGCTGTGGTAGATTGGTGTTCTCAAAAAATCTAATATCATCTATCCCTAATCTTTTGGCTCTGCCTCCCTCCCCAGGACCAATCAGCTGGTGAAGATCCTGTACTCGTTTGGCGTGTTCGTCAGTTTCGCTATCCAGTTCTTCGTGCCGGCGGAGATCCTGCTGCCCCCGCTGTGTGCCCGCCTGCCAGAGTCCTGGAGGGGCGTCTGTGAGATGCTGCTCCGAGGCCTGCTCGTCTGCCTGACATGTGCGTACACCTTCCCCATTTCGTAGTTTAACTCTGTCCTCACTCACAACTTTAATATTCTCTTTAAAGGGGTTTTATTCCTCTTCGTCTTTTTCTGTTTTCTCCTTTTTTTCTTTCCGACACTTTCATCCAAAGCGTCCGAAATGCATCGACCAGGTTTTTTTGAGGAGCGAACCTATGCCCTAGCCTCTAGGTGGTTCTCTCCTCCTCTTTCTCTTGCTTCTTTTCCACTCTCTCGCTCCCTTGTTTCTTTTTTAATGAAGCTGAGGAGGTACGTTGAATACAAATCTCTGTGTGACGTCCGACTCGGGCCTATCTGCTCAAACAGTCTTCTGCTCTTCCTGTCACTCTGAGGGCACGGGGCTGGGGGGATATGGAGCCGTGAGAGTCTCAATGCCACCGCGCTGATCGCTTTTCTAATGAGCACACATCAATGTCTGGGTTTTTTAACATCTTCATGAAAGTATTTTGATTCGTGAATTATTTTCTAAGTTGTGGTTTTTACCGTTTCATCAACATTTCATCATGTTTCCTGAAAAATGAATTCATTATGTAACTGGTACATATGAGCTGTGCAGTTGCGCATTGTGCCATGGAGCACACAGTTTGAGGCACAATATCAGGCCAAAGATGTTTTTCAAATAGCTACTCCCCTAAAACGCTATAAACAATTAGTATAGTATTCAATTATCGCTAAACCATGCAAGGCAGTCATCCGTCTTGTGTCTATGTCACACAGAGATAAGCAATATTTTTGCAGGCAGAACCCATTGGTAAGGTTCAGTAAGCTGTCCACGATTGCCACAGAGTCACTTAAGATATGGGGCCCTGGAAAACCTGCTTGTGGTTTGCCTGTAGCCCTTTTTACAAAATCCAACCGTTTTTGAGGAAGGTAGGGGTTGTGCTGTCGCCTGCATGAAGGAAGCAAGGAAGCTAGCAAGCAAGGCAGAAGGGCTGGAGGTTGTGGAAGTTTGTCACTCTACTGTTAATCATCTCGCTATTTGAAGCTCCCAATATTTCGAAGGCGCTAGCTGGGACCAAGCTTTTCCTGCTTAAATATATATTTAAGCATATTTTAATATATGTATATTTGTTTACACATACGTTTCTTTTCTCTTCTGTTCTCATTGTTCTTTTTTCTTTACTTTACGTTGCTTTTTTTTCCCCCCTCTCCTTTGTGCTTCTCCAGTGATGGGAAATGTTTTAATTGGATAATGGTGGAGTAGACTAATGGAAATGAAGCTCATGAATTGCATGACTGAGTAAAAAGGGCACAGCACATTAGCACTCCATGCATCTCCCTCACTCGCCCTGTCTCTCTCTCTCTCTTGCTCACTTCGGGGTGCCCAAGACGATCGCTCTGGAAGTGTAACTGTGTTAGGCAGACCAAATGGCATACCAAATATGGGTGGGCAGCGAGGGCTTCGGTGCTATAGTGCAGCTAGCAGGTTCTCTAGCTGCACCCAACAACAGGCTTGTGTAGTTTGATTCTCAGACAGGTGAGGACCTATTGAGAAAGAAACATTTTTTTATTGATTTCTATTTGATGCAGGCCAACTGATTCTCTCCCCCTTCCCAAACTACCCCCTACTTCATCAAATCATTCTCAAGTCAGTGGAAAAATGTAATCAGTTGATCAATACCCCCAAACATTAGCGGGGTTGAGATGATGAACAATAGTAATTGAATTCCTTGGAACCATTTCGTGCGTCCCGAGACGTTCCAATGCTTTAGCGGTGATGGATGGATTTACATTGTGGGAGCAAAACAGTGCCAGATCTGATGTGATGGGGATTTGTTTTGTCCTTAAAACCCATCTTTTGGATAAATTGAATTGGTCGCTGAACCATACCACCCACAAGGCGATATATGAAAATAAATATTAGTCTACCTGACTTTAATCATGCGTCTCCTTATTAATGAGATTCTTAAGCAGAGCGAGCCTCCGAGGGACTGTAGTGTTGGAAAATTTCCCCCACCAACCGCATGCTTGTAGCCTGTCTACCAATTTGCCCTCTCCTTGGCTTTCATTCCTCCACTTTTTAATGAAAGGCATCTGTCTGTGCTCAGACAAACCGCATGAGGAACTGACTCTAAGCGAAGCTAAGTCTGGGGGAATTGTCATAATTGAGTTTGTGCTGATGAATGCATTTCCTGGATAGCACTGACCACTTCCCGCCCGTGCCTGGTTTTTACACCTGCGTATCATCTCCCTCTCTTGCAAACAGTGAGGCCGTTATCTATTTTATACCTTTTATATTTATAATCAATCAATCTACTTTTAATCAATCAACTTTTATTTTCAGACTCATGGTCCAATACATACACATACCAATACAAACAACAGCACATACACAAACAACAACAGGACAATTAAAAAAGGTGTTTCCACATGGATGACTGGTATCACACAGTACTAAGACCAGGGTTTGACAGCAGCATAATGATGAGGTTACATGAATCAATCGGAAAATAAATTTGTGCATTAGGTTTCTCAACAGTGCATGTAATGTGTAATAATGTGATAATAATGTACTAATGAAATAATGCTATCTTATTCATAGCCTGTATTAGTGAATTGGTCTCTTTTCTTTAGGTAAGCAATGAAGTAATTTCTATAATGGAAGTTGAATTATCACTGCAGCATTCATGCCATTACGTAGTATAATTGGATACCTGTGCAGTGTGCTTTCAAAGCGTGCTTGTTGGGAACGGGCTGATTGCTTTGGCCTCCGTTATTGCTGCTTACAGCTTCTTGAGAGGCGCTCATCGAAACAACCTCCAGCTTGGGTCCTCAGCAATATGCAAGCAAAATAGAAGTGTGAAGTCGGTATTGATGAATTAACGGTAGTGACAAAAATGAAAGGCCAGACCTACTTACAGACAGACAAACAGAGATTCCTCTAATTAAAGTGGATATTGATAGTCAAAAAAAGCTATTTGTTTGTGCTGTGTTTCAAAAGAGCGTTAACGCACATCCTGCGGCCCCCTCTGTGCTGAGTGTGCTTAACAAACGCCTTTGTGCAAGGGTGGCATTCAATTATTGGCCCATAGTTGTGTATGTATGTAATTTAATGACACACACACGGGCGCCCACACACACACGTGCAACTACACACACACACACACACACACACACACACACACACACACACACACACACACACACACACACACACACCACACACACACACACACACACACACACACACACACACACACACACACACACACACAACCTGCTATCTCCCCATACTTTATTTTCATGGAGGAAAGTAATCACAGTAACGGCGTCCCACTGGTGAAATGAGGCTTCCCAGTGCTCGTTAACCGTTTTTTTAAACAAGGTTCCTGAAAAAAAACCTGAGGATGAGGGATGTTGTTTACACTCCCCAGCGCTCCCAAACAAGCTGCAATATTGCCAGAGCTTGTCCCCCATTAACCCGGCCCTCTCCCTGCAACACATGTGAAAGGTGTGTGTTTCTAGTCAAACGGGCTAAGCGGCCCCAGAACGCCTGGTCAGGGATTAAGTGCTCCATTTGAATACTGAACTCCTTCTCACTTTCATTCTTTGTCTTTTTGTCGTTCCCATCCTTTCCCATTATTTTAAACACATAAACACTGATGTAACCATACTGAGGTTAAACCAATGGGGTGGTTGTGATACTAATTTACCTTACGTACTATAATAATTATGGTGTGGCACTGTTTGCTACATGCCTGGATGTTATTTTCTCTGTTGTCAATAGCATTGGCCTAAATGGTAGTTTATAATTTTATTTGAATTTGAGAGATTTTTGCCCTTGTTTTCAGTTTTAACTTGTTATACATTACCATTCAAAGGTTTGGGGTCACCTATAAATGTCCTTATTAACATTAAATTAATCAGAAATACTAGAGAGTCTAGACATTGTTCATGTGGTAGATGACTATTCTAGCTGGAAACGGCTGATTTTGAATCAAATATCTATATAGGTGTACAGAGGCCCATTTCCAGCAACCATCACTCCTTGCAATTCTATGAAAACCCTTAATTAAGGTGTGTGTTTTCATGTAAAACATGAAATTGTGGGTGGATGGACTGAAAGATAATTTCTATTGCATGAATATTTCAATGTGAATGCTAGGAGCTGCATCTTTATTTTATGCATGGTCAATTAGCACCCCGCAAGAAATCCATGTCTGCCGCTTAGTCTTTATGGTGGTGGCTTATCAAGGAAATACACCCCCGGGTAGCTCAGCTACCTGGGGTTTACGTGCAGTTCAACATCCTCATGATGGTGGAATGGAGGACTGCTGTGCGGATTTGGAGATGCACAAGTGAGTAGAAGGAATCTGGCCTCAAGGAATACAAATAAATGCACATTTTACAGTCTAACCAGCAATGTAGAATCCAGGGGACTTTGGTTAAATTGGGCTTTGGGTCTGTATGGGGTTTTAATTGATTCACACTGGAGATGTTTTTGTACCTCTTTTACATCTGTAGACCAATATCCTAAAGAGACCATTTAATTCCAGCTAAAGAGTTTGGATTTACAGCAAAGTGGCCCACGGCTGTCAGGCCCATTTGATTGCTTGAGTGTGTTGGGCCCTTTTCTTCACTCACAAAACCAATCTACTTTGTTCTCTAAGTGCACCTGCTCTCTTCCTGCTGTCATCTGTCTGTTTCCGGTTGCCGACACCAATTGACCCAGCCTACCGTGTAAGTGTTCAAACAGCAGGGAAAGGGTCCATATGTCTGTTTAAGTGGCCGTTGTTTTAGCGGACAGAACCGTGCATGTTGGTGATTTCCAGCATTTATTCAATTGGTTTATCGGCTACGTGCTAGGGCCAGCAGCATCTTGAGGGTGCGTTTTCCTGTTCAACACGCTTTTCTAATAGTTCAACTTGTAGATGGTTATGGCCTCACCTCCTCTACAGCTGAATGTCAGGTTTAACATTTTAACCAATTATAGCAGAACATGTTTCCACTCTTTATCTCATGATGCACAGCCAGCGAGCGGCTTGTTATGTCACTTTTTTTCCTTTTTTCCCCACACCTATCCAATCCTTGAGATTCGTCCTACATGTCTTCCCAGCGCTTGATATCCGGTTTTCCTTGCCACATTACCGCTTTAGGAGACATTCTGCACGCAATTTCACGCTGTCTCCTGCAACTCCCTGCCCATGTTGGATGATTAAATACTGCTGGCTCTTAAGCACAGTTGGCTCCAGTTGTATCTTGCTTTGCGTGTCAGGTCTCTGGCAGTGTGTTTGTGTGTGTGTGTTGTGTCAGCAGCAGGCCTACAGTATTTAGAACTCCACAACATTGCACACAAAAAAGCATTTATACAATATGCATATTTTAGATTTTCTTGACCCCTTGACAAACCTAGCAGTTGCATGTCATGGGTGTTGCCTTCCCTCCAGCTCCTCAATTGCTGGGAACGTGCTGAGGGTCCTTCCTCATGAATTCAGCCCTTGATTTTTTGAAGTTTAATCCTGTTTATTGAAATTAACCGTTGGTGTCACTGTAGTAAAATGGTGGTTGTGGTTGTGCAGCTGGGAGACCACAGGAAATTAGAGCTTAAAGTTTCTGAGTTTACTGTTTGAGCAGAGGTTCAGTGTCAGAAGAAGGTGTTATGTCACAATATTAATAGTAAGTCATCATTTTGGAAATATAGATATTTTACAATATTTCTCAGCTGTCTTAAAACATTGATTTTTAAGTACTAAGTCACTATGGAAAGCTATAAATGACAAATATGAAAAAGAGACGACTATGATATCAAACATTGAATAACAGGGTTAGATATTGATATAAATAGACAACATAATAATATCCCTAGGCAGATGAGCCACTGGCTTCAGCAGAGATATATCCTTTGCTTTTCAGTAGTCTAAACGTTCCTCCTTATCCTGTGCCATAGTGCATGCGTTCAGTAAAGGAGGTAAACGTGAGCATACCAATGTGTTTTATTCACGTACAGTATTGTAATCAATTAGACTCCATAAGGGACTCCCTGAAGAGTTAGTTAAAGTTTGAGTAAAACCCTCTTTCAGCTCGAATTCAATGAATATGAAAGTCAAAATGAGTAAAGAGTAAAAAATAACTAAAAAGGTAAATGTGCCTTGTTTATACCTATTTTGTCTGAGTGCCTCGGAAAGGCACTTGGACGTCATGACTGAAACACCACCTGCATTCGCAGCAGAGTGAAACGATCACAAAGTGTTTTGGGTAGAAACCCTTTTTCTAAATTGAGGTCTTATATCGGTAACAGTGACAAATTACATGGATTACTATGTGTACGATCAATAGGACATATGACCACGTTTAATACTATTGTGGACCATTGCACAAAGTAGAAATCCTTTTACATCAGAGACGTAACGAATAAACGTCACGAAAATGACAAACAAAATCGTCAGCTATTTACATCAGCTACTACCCGAGTATGCGGCCTCCATTTAATCGCACCATTTAAAAAGAACCGTGGATTCAGCCCGCATCCCTACATAGCCAGTGAAGCTGAACTCCGTCCTTTCAACAACATATCCAAGTATTTGGAGGATTCAATTATAATAGAGTTTCACTTTTAAATCCAAAAGTGTAATCGTGTAGCGAATGGCAATTTGCAGATCAGATGGATTATGAAAAGTGGGTGTTCATGTGGAGCGTATAAGACATTCATGTTTTAGAGACATTGGTTTTTTAAGTTGTTTCCCTGTTCGATGACTTAAAGTTTCGCAGTACAAGTAAATTTGTCTTGTAAAACCAATAGCTATTGAGATGAATCATTGATACATGAAACAGAGGGTTATCAGTCTATAAATGAGGTTTAGCACCATTGATGCATTAAGAAGACTGTGTTGAGAAAGGTAAATAGGCTATTGCCTCCGCCATGTCCTACAATATAAATGGTGACCATGGTGAATATGAAGAAGACAGCTGATTGTGATCGGTTAAACTGATTTGCTCACAGGCTAGAGCCGTCAAAAATCGAACTTGGTGCAAACGTGTTTTTTTTTCACAAAACGCTGAGTGGTTCCTATTCCTATGTACTGGCCCATTAAGCTCCATGATTAATATTTAATAATGTATGACTATAATCACACACCCTGATCGAGTCTCTTCTGCTGGCTCCTCGGTCACTGGATGGTCGCTGTCCATGGTGCTGGAGCGTGCAGCTGGCTGACAGTGAGCGGGCTCATTGGCAGCAGCCTGCTCATCCACAAAGAGATGCACCAACAGACATGATGCTGTGTCTGTGTGCGCTTAAAAGGGGTGACCGAGGGCAAGGGCCATTTTCTAGGCCTTGCTTTTGTGGGTTGGTTTGTGTGTTTGTCATGGGTAGAGATGTGTTGGAGCGACTTGAACGAGATGGAAAAACACTCAGGAGCAGACGAGGAGTGACGGATAGGATGGGATCTTTTATTTTTCCCAATTTAAGGCGATAAAAAATAAAACAAATTAACAAAAAAACGAAAATATATATATAGATATATATGGTTTGACTCAGCTTAACAAATAGGCTTGAAAGTCACCAAAAATAACATAAATCAAAACTTCAAGTAACTGGACCTTTTAAACTAGTCCCATACAAGAGAGCAATATTCAGGCATATGTCCTTTCTCCAGCAGCTCTCTCGAACCACTGATGAACGTCGGCCTAAGTAGGCCTAACCCCCACTGCTAATTGGTGCATACCAATTTTCTCGTTGCGTCAGGGGTGTTTCCGAGAGCAGTTACACAACAGCTTTAAAACAGCTTCCGTTCTACCCTCAATTAGCGATAAACAATTAACCTTGTATACTGTGCACCATTGCTATATTTTGGCATAGCCAAAATGTATGAAAACAGCAATAAAAATAAATATAATAACTCAGGGTTACTTCCGGTTTACCCGAAAGATTTGACGTCGATATAAACCCTGGTGACGCGGCGCACCAACCCTCATATAAACATACGACGAGACGCTGTTAAGTCGGACATTTGAGCTGTGTTAACATGTAACTTATGACCTACATAAACAGACCTGGAATTTGACGAGGACAAACTTGTTTGAGTGGGTATTGCGACAAAACAGGTGAAGTTAATGGTAAATGGTATTAAACAGAAAGTTGTAATGATGGTACTTGCAAGATTGTATTAAACTGTCGTAGTGCGTATGACAAATGATACGGTAGATGAACGATTTTAAAACAGTATGAAGGTAACGGAATACATAAACAACCAAGACAAACACACAGGCAATATTCGGACTCTTGTGTGTAGCGTATCGCTACCGTGACGATAGCTAGGCGCGCCGTCACAGTGTTTAAAAGTCAGTGTCGGAGGTTCGAGGTGACTTTCTTGTCATCGATGTGTATCTGTGTAAGGGGTTATGGGTCCTTGCTGGAGTGTGTGCGTGCGTGCGTGTGTCTGTGTGTGTGTGTGCCATTTAGGAGGCTGGAGTAAAGTTTAAGGCTGACTGTATTCAGTCAATGTGTGTGTGTTGGCGCACGATAGGCCCAATATCATCAGTGTGTACAAGAGCATTTCCAGCAACATTTCTCCAGTCTGTGGCAGTTTACCTGTCAGGTGAAGGTATATGTACCGGTATATATATATAATCTTCATTCAGGATGAAGTCCTCTCGCTGTCAGTGTTTCCAGGAGACTGTAATTACTGCTCATTGTGCTAAAGAGGAGAGTGATTGCAGAGCTCAGAGGACGCCAGGCCACAGGACACAGCACTGTCATTACAGACAACAGGGCTTTATGAGGCACGTTCACCGTGGCCGACAAGCAACACACACCTCGTCATTTAGTTTTGCACCAGTGACCCCTACTTACTTTAGGTCAGAGAAGGATCTCGATTGCCCCGGTGTTGTTGGGCTTCTTCTCTCAGAGTAAAGATCCATGTTGCTACTGTGATCACCACACAAACACACGCACACATGCACTCACCCACTCACGCGAACACAAACACAAAACACACATACACACATGCACACACAAACAAACCAAACATTATGTTGCTGTCAAAACAATAACACAATTGATGTACACGCCGACATACTCCTACAGCCCCCCAATCCTAAACCCCACGGACATTACTGCGGCTATCTTATCTTATCTTATTCCATCTCTCTTTTGTTTCCCTTGAGGCTACCGGTCCAAACTAGTTCCCTCTTCCCACCCACTGTTCTCCATTCATGGAAAAAAACCAAACATAATATAATCTTAGCATACCCAAACAACACAGGATAATGGGCCCAAAGCAAAGTTAGAACCATTATAAAATTGGTGCGTTGCTGACCAGAGTCAGAAGGCCATAAAATTGGGCTAATCATCCTGTCAAACACAATTCCTTGTTTGGTGCAAAAACGTATCTTCATCGGATGTTGGCTATATCTTTCACATTGTACTTTCATCTGCATTGATTTTGTCTTAAGATAGCAGTGTGGTGGGTCTGAGGAGTATTAACAGCTGGAAAATGTCATGTTATCTAATCTGGTCTTCATCTTGTTATTGCTGTTTAGGAGCCTTCAGTCAGATACTGACTAGGTTGTTTTTTTTAACCAGAGCTGTCACAGAAAAAGCACATTCTTTCGAGTACATGGTGGGCAGAAATGGAACAGATTACTTTAATTGATATAAAGCTAAATCATAATGCAAAAAAAAAGCCTAATCCATAATACATCTTAAATTCCAATGGAGCATGACCTCAATGATTGGCCCCCTGCTTAAAATATCAGCATTTTATACTATTGCGTCCATTCATTTGAAAAATGTATTGCATTGTGATAAGGCATGAAACCCTGTAAATACATAACCATTAAAATAGAAATTATTTAGCCTCGAATATGAACAGCAAAACACAATACTTTTATTGTAGTTTTGGTCTTTAAAAATGTCTGTGTAAGCCACTTTCTTGTCTCTGGACAAGAGGCGCTGATCAATTAGATAGATAACTTATTCTTTCATCTGAGGAATAGTTCTTTCTACTGTACACACCATGCCCATGCCCACACGGGCAGTGTGGAATTGGGGATGGGGGTTAATCAAAAGTACATTGTTGCTGTAGGACATGACTGTGTTACGCAAATAATTATTCTATTAGTGTGGGCTGCGCTGCCTAATCAGCTTGTTGTGATCTCGCGTGTTAGGCCCATTAGGTGCTTGCATATCCACAACATGCTGCCCTCTGCCCAGGCTGCAGCAGGAAAAGGTCATGGATCATAAATTCTTGTGAGGTACGGGGGATAATTCTTGTCCAAGATCAGAGGTGTTGGTTCGCATGGGTCTTAGGACCAACCAACATATGACCATTCAGCACTTTCTGTCCCATAAGTCATGGTATCAGGCATCGATCGACCCTGAGATATGCACACTATGTCCTTTCAGCACCCCATACCCCAACCCAATCTATCTGCTATATCAAATGAAACCTCGCTGATCTTTTCCTCACACTTTCACGGTACCTGGTGCCATTCAGCAGAATCAATGGGGAGGCAGAGAATCGAGACCCCCTGACATGTCTACTGAGCTCTTTCTGCTTTATAATCCTCCAACAATGTCTTGTGAGTTTGACTCAAGAGATGAACATTAAGTGTACACTGTCAGTATGGAGAGATGGTTCATTTGAAATATCATGTCAATGTAAAAGTCAGCCTCCTCAGTTGTTCGATTGTGATGCTGACGCCCACTCTGAGAGCATGTCCAAAAGTCACGTTGCTCTCATAATTAAAACTACTGCTTGACAACTTTGACCCTGCAGCCATGTCATTTGTGCTGGTCCCAGATCATCCCCCCCCCCCCTCCTCCCTGCTGATTGACTGTGCTATACCACACGACCCCAGCAGGCTTTATTGACTTCATTTAATGCTCCTATTCCTTTAAATCAGCAGTTCTCAAACAAACGGGAGGAAATTTCACTTGCCGCGTTTACATGGAAATTTCTGATTCCTAGATTAGATTTGTAATAGATCTATTCCTGTCATGCAATCCAAATGTACTGTATGTATGGCATTTACAAAAGTGGTAAGCGTACGTTCGTATGTCTCTCGCGCTAGGTGCTTGCACAACGCTGCGTGGCATCCGCCCTTTAACCGCCTCGCTGCGGGAGGGTTCAGCGCGGCGGTGTGAAGGGCCAGGCATTTTCAAAAGCGGCTGCTGCTGCTCTTGCTGCTGCCGGGCGGCTGCCGCCGATAGTTTCAACACGGGGAAAGCTGAGCGGTAGGGCAAAATCTGTGCGCGTCCACGTGAGCACGGTGTCCGCGCGGTACTAAGAGGTAGTAAAAAATAAAATGAAAAGTTAAGGCCCTTGAAAGGTAATAAAAGGTAACAAATGCAATTTGACGCCAGTGTTACGCTGAATTCTGCGACCCACCGAAAAGTGTGACTCCAGGGGGCGCTGTTGCATGTTTTCTGCAATATGCACGAGTTTGAAGCGTAGACAGGCGTGACAAAAACATACATAAAACATAAGCTCACCCCCCAGCCATTTACCTTTTTATTAAAGGTGCTTAATAAATACATTTGATTGATTTGATTAGCATTTTACAGACCCATACAATGGATAGGGCGTTTAGTACAGTCCTTCACCGTTGCTTCTTTACCCATAAAAAGCTAGTCATGGTTAAATTACGTTGATTTACCTTTGAGCATTTCCTATTATAGGCTACTGTGTAAAATGCTGTTTAGAATTAATGTTAGTATCAAGAAAAGAAAGGATCACCGGAGATCTTATGTTTTATTTATGTTTTTGTTATAATGCACACGTGCATGTTGCAGAAAATGTGCAACAGCGCCCCCTGGGGTCACACTTTTCGGTGGGTCGCAGATTTCGGTGTAACACCAGCAACATTTTCCGCTTTTTCCCCTCAGAGTTCTATACGGCTGCATTTCTAGCTCTATGAGAGAATGGGTAAATGCAAGTTTTCACAAACGTGGGTTGACGACCCGACATTTAAAGACTGGCTAAAACCCGTGATGGAAAATGACCGAGAAGCTTTTTGCTCGTTGTGCAAAAAAACTCAATGTGACATGGAACGGCATTAAAGCGATTAAATCACACAACAAAGCATTCACGAGCAGCGGCTTCGTGCGAAAGGGGAGCAGCTCTCTATTAGAGGTCTGCGCGGGACACAATATTCAGTCCCGCTCCCGCCTTGTACAGTACCGCTCCCACCCGGTCCCGCAAAGAACTGTAATTTTTAGGCATGCTCCCGCCTGCATCTATGATATTATATCCCGCTCCTGCCCACAAATGCCCGCAAGGATGGATGTTCTTTCTCAGGAAAGGCCTGTCCATTGGCTTGGAAAAAACGAGCGTGCACATAATTCCTAGGCTACCAGTTTTGGTAACATATTT
This sequence comes from Melanogrammus aeglefinus, assembly GCA_900291075.1. Taxonomy (NCBI): domain Eukaryota; kingdom Metazoa; phylum Chordata; class Actinopteri; order Gadiformes; family Gadidae; genus Melanogrammus; species Melanogrammus aeglefinus. The sequence continues at coordinate 429,835 of OLKM01000126.1, read as the reverse complement.
ATTGGTAAGCCTGCATGTTTTCAACCATACAAAACATTAAATAGGCCTCAGTAACTGAAACACGAAACAGTCACATATTAAAAAAGATAAAAACTCTGCAGGTCGGTACCAGCATGTCTAAATGAAAAATGAAATGTAAAATAAACAACTGCTGCTTCGACCATGAAGGAAAAGTTGTTGGAAAAGTAGGTTTTGCTTTACCCTCATATTTAATTTGCGGGAGTGCAGTGTATCATCCCGCCCGCCCGCACCCGCAATGAGCTTTCATTTTTTGTCCCGCGCCGCACTATTTTGCGTCGCGTCCCGCGGGAGTGCAGACCTCTACTCTCTATGTCGTTGTTTTGCGGTGCTAGCAGCAGCAGCACTAGGGCTACAGGGATCGCGGTAGTGTCCCATTTATACCTTATAGCAAGTAGTAAGTGGTGCTTTGCATACCCCCTACCCCACTGCTTGATGTCGTGTTGGTAGTAAAAAATATTGTGGAGGTAGTAAAAAAGGTAGTAAAAGGTAGTAAATTCATCTCTATGATTCCTGCATATACCCTGAGGTGCAACCGCTAGCTGGTTTTCAGCCGCTTTTGTAACCGCCTCCCCTCTGCCGCCCTTCCCTCATTGAAATGAATGGAGGCGGCGAGTTGCCGTGCGGCAGTGTGAAAGCAGCTTTATGTTGGTCTGGGCTTATATAATAAATGTAAGGGATAATGCTGTACTGAACGCCGGTCCTTATCGGGAAAATAAGCCCCGACAGGGCGAACTGGACCCCGACGTGAAGCGGAGGTGTCTTGCTTCGTCCTGAAGGGTGATGATCTATACATTATCCCGCTTATTAAACTTCTCCTTGCCAAAATGAAACAATAAGTTCACAGTGTGTCTTTCAAAATTACCATTCGTAGTGTGGATCCGCAGAGAGAAAGTCTGCCAAAGACGTTGACGTTGCTTAGCAACCGGACACACTTGGGTTGATAAGTGACAAAAGGCAAAAAATCCACTTTCCTTGCTCAGCAGTCAAGTTTGGTGTGCATAAAAGTACAGACAGACCAATGCAAACTACTGCAGCTGCTGATGCCATCTCTCCAAGTTAAAAAGTAGCCGCACCCACCCCAAACCAATTGGAATAAGTGTATACATGTAGATTATAGCGGACTACACCACCTCTTCTATTCCGATCAGAGAATTGTATTCCGATTGAGGCGTATATATGATAATTCTTTTTTTCCGATTGAGCTGTTCTTCCACTTCTAATCGGATCAGAAGTGTCCATGCTAAATCTCTATATTGAACTTGCTGTTATTTGATGTTATTGAGTTAGAATTTAGATACAACATGATGTTACGTGATGTTACTTCAATAAATTTGAAAATGTTAAGCTTTGCATATTTCATTAGCATTGTGTTGGGGCGATGGTGGCAGGTGGGGCTTGAAAATCCCCCCTTGTCCAAAGTGGGGGGTGACTGAAAAAGTTTGAGAACCACTGCTTTAAATGAAAAGGAATAAAGGAAAGGATTAAGGAAAGACTCACTTGACGTGAGAAGCTATGTTTGTATGGATGTGGGCGAGATATAGGGGGAGGGACTCCCTAAAGAGCCATAGAGAGTTGTATAAAGTTCCAATAAGGCTTCTCTGGTGTCTTGTCTGTTGCATCATTACACTATGGGGAAACATCATGTTACGTAGTAGAAGTGCTGATGCCCTTCACAGACTATGTCGGAGGTTGTAAAGACGTTGCTGGAAAGCAAAAACCGACGTTCGGTAATAGTAAATGTCTTTTTCCATCAGGCACATAACCAGTAACCACACGCAATAGCAAGAAAAGCTAAAATAATTCAGGCAAGCAAAATCACGTTGTTTTTCAGTTTCTGTTCCTCCATATGCACATTTTCAATTAAGCTTGATTGAAGCTTGATTCTACCTTCAACCTCATATAGCCTACTGAGGACGAGCTTATGCTCCGCCCGTTCTCCGAAGTTCCCTAAAGGATTCAGTTATAATTAAGTTACATTTTCTATCAAAATGTAAAATTATGGGGGATTATGATAAGTGGATGTTTATTCTTTAATACATCCATGACGTTTATTTTTTAGGTCATCTCCTTGTTCGACATCTACAGTTGGCTTACTCTTTCTGAGAAGTTGGTCTTCAAAATGAAACTGCACACTGTAATGTCTTTAGAAGTAACCTAACGTGTGTGCAAGTTGTGCAAGTAAACATTGTCTTGTAGCTCCGACTGCTAATAGTACACAAGATACAAGATACAAAATTGTTTATTGTCATATACACAATGGAAACATAGTTTACACTGGGCAATGGAATTCTTAATTTGCAAGTTCCCTTCACACAAAATATACTCAAAATAAAATAGATAAATAAACTAAACTACTAAAAATATCTGTACAAAGAGCAGAATTTTGTTAAACAAAAACAGTTAAATATAAGGTGCTGTTTAGCGTATGTAACGTTCGCATACAGCAGAAGGCCCTGAAAGACATTGAAATATAGAAGTTTTTGAATATATACATTGGGTATTGAATATTATTAGTACGGTAGATAGGTACATAGTGCAAATGAAGCTCACAGTTGAAAATAAATACAGTTCACAGTATTGGATATAGTGCAAATACACTGTCATCAGTGTTTGAGAGAGTCATTCGGCAGCCTGATGGCCTGTGGATAAAAACTGTTTTTAAGTCTGGTTGTTTTGGCTTTCATGCTCCTGTAGCGTCTGCCAGATGGTAGCAGTGTGAACAGTGTGTGCTGGGGGTGTGTAGTGTCCTTGGTGATGTTTTGTGCCCTCTTTGTAACCCGGGTGTTGTAAATGTCTTGAAGTGATGGGAAGGCTGCTCCACAGATGTATTTTGCAGTTTTAATCACACGTTGGAGAGCCTTCCTTTCCTGTGCCGTGCAGTTTCCAAACCACACTGTGATGGAGTTGCTCAGGAGGCTCTCCACTGTAGACCTGTAGAAGTTGAGGAGTTTGGATGGCAGTCCAAATTTCCTCAGCTTTCTTAAGAAGTACAGCCGCTGCTGAGACTTCTTGGCAATGTGCTGAGTGTTGTGAGACCAGGAGAGGTCCTCGCTGATGTAGGTGCCAAGGAATTGAAAGGTTTTCATCCTCTCTACCTGAGTCTCGCCGATGTATAATGGAATGTACTGGTCTGGCCTCTTCCTTGGGTCGATAATCAACTCCTTAGTCTTCTCTGTGTTTAAGGAGAGATTATTTGTGTGACACCAGCTGAGCCACCTCCTCCCTGTAGTCTCTCTCCACCCCACCAGTGATCAGTCCGATGACTGTTGTGTCATCCGCAAACTTAATGATGGTGGTGTTGCGCTGGGTGAAGGCACAGTCTTAGGTGAAGAGGGTGTACAGCATACAGCCCTGGGGGGTCCCTGTGCTCACCGTCCTTGTGCCTGATGTCCGGGCACCAACTCTGACTGTCTGGGGTCTGTCTGTGAGGAAATCCAGAACCGAGCTGCAGAGGGAAGGCGTCCGTCCGAGGATGAGGAGCTTCTCAGCCAGTCTGGTTGGGAGGACGGTGGTGAATGCTGAGCTGTAGTCGATAAACAGCATTCAAACATCGTGTCCTTGTTCTCCAGATGTGTGAGAGCTGTGTGGATGGCGGTGTTTACTGCGTCGTCAGTGGACCGGTTTCGACGGTACGTAAACTGTAGGGGGTCCAGGGTGTCCGGGATGGTCTTTTTAATGTGGGACATGATTATCCTCTCAAAACACTTCACCATTGAAGTGAGTTCGATGGGACGGTAGTCATTTAGGCAGGTTATGGTGTTTTTCTTAGGGGGGGGCACAATGGTGGTGGTCTTGAAGCAGGTGGGCACGGAAGATCACCTCAGCCAGCTCCTCTGAACAGACCCTCAATGCACGGCCCGGGATGTTGTCAGGGCCTGCTGCTTACCAGGGGATTGTTCTCCTCAGCGCCCTGCATACCTCAGCTGATGTCACCGTGAGTGAAGAACTCTGAGCTGCCTCTGTTGGTAGATTTCCTCTGTTGGTGTTGAGGTCGTCGAAGCGAGCGTAGAACTCATTCAGCTCATCTGGCTGTGTGCTTTGGCTGGTTGTGACCCCCCTGCTCCGCTGCTGGTAGTCTGTGATGTCTTGCAGGCCCTGCCACATGCGCCGTGGATCCGTGGTGGTGTAGTATCCCTCCAGCTTCACTCTATACTGTCTCTTGGCTTCTCTGATGGATCTACGTAGGTCATATCTGGCCTTTTTGTAGCCCTCAGCGTCACCAGAGGCAAATGCAGTGGAGCGGGCACGCAGTATGGACCGGACATCACAGCTAATCCAGGGTTTTTGGTTAGGGTATGTTTTGCAGCACTTGGTGGGGACAATGTTGTCTATGCATGTGCTGATGTAGCCAGTAACCACTGAAGCATATTCCTCTAGGTCCACAGTACAGTCCTCACTCACAGCAGCAGTCTTAAACACGTCCCAGTCAGTACTGTCAAAGCAGTCCTGCAGCACAAGATCAGTCTCTTCGTTCCATACTTTAACAGTTTTACTTACTGGAGGGGCCTGTTTGAGAAGCTGCCTGTAAGATGGGTAGAGGAACACGGAGATGTGGTCCGACTGTCCGAAGTGGGGGCGGGGGGCAGCCTTGTAGGCGCCCTTCACGTTGCTGTAGACGTGGTCTAGAATGTTGTTTTCCCTAGTCGGGAAGCTCACGTGCTGGTGGTACTTGGGGAGGACTGTCCGAAGGTTGCAGTGGTTAAAATCCCCTGCAACAACAAGCAAAGCGTCCGGGTGTGTAGTCTCATGTTTGCTGATGGTGTCGTGCAGTCCGGTCCGCCCGCGGCGGGATGTAAACAGCCAGAATAAAGACAGCACTGAACTCCCTCGGTAAACAAAAGGGTCTGCACTTAACCATCAGCGCCTCTATGTCCACTGAACAATGTTTCTCCACCACCTGAACTTCCGAACATCATCTGTTGTTGATGTAAACACAGACGCCGCCGCCTTTGTTCTTCCATGAAGCCGACGTGCGGTCTCCGCGGTGTACGGAATGGGTCTCAAGCTGGATGGCTGAGACCCCAAGCTAGATGGCTGAGGCGTGTTGTCTTTGGTCCAGGTTTCCGTAAAAATCAGAGCACAGCACTCCCGGATCTCACGTTGCGTTGTTCTCCTGGCTCTCAGCTCGTCCATTTTATTTTCGAGGGAGCGGATATTAGCTAGCAGTAGGCTAGGTAGCGGTGGATGTGTAGCTCTGGCCTTTAGCCTAGCATGTAGCCCGCCTCTCTTGCCTCGTCTCCGCCGTGGCCGCGCTGGCCGGGTGTAGTTGGTGTCCAGGTGTGGTAGAAAGTTAAAAGTGTCCGATTTAAGCTTGTGGTGTGCTTTTTCAATGTTCAAAGGTGCTTCCCTGCTGTACACAATCCTTTTGTGCCAGCACCCTACATTAACTATACACAATAACACTTAAATAAATACTAAAAATTGGTGTCGGGAGCACTTCGCAAACACGTCTGCCACGCTGGGCGCCATGATATACTACTATACTATAGAAGTATAGAAGCAAATAACTGGACTTTGCGTTTAGAAGGCTGTTTAGTAATTAATTTCCTCATACCACATTTCCTACAACATTTACAGTGACCATGGTGACTGATTTATTTCGCAGGCTACAACCTTAAAAATTTGCCATGGTGCGATTTAAAATAAATTGCGCTTTTTCGCAATAAACAGAAATAACGTGTTTGCCAAGTGAATACAAATCTATGGGTAAAAAGTTCCTTTTAACCCCTTGGCATATCAAGGCATACTCAAGGCATGCTCACATGTCATGTCCATGTCTGGTCATGTTTCAAAGACAGGTCCAACATCCATTCACTTCTCAGTGTCTTCCCCACAAGTATCATTTTTGATCTTTGACTGTTTTTGTTTATCTGGCATTCTTTCACAACCCACGAGATTACAGACAGGGCATTGGACAAAGTAGTACAACGAAAGGCCTAAAACAGCAAGCAAAAGCACAAATACAGATGTTTAAAATGACTTGGATGCGATACAAATTGAAATGACATTTTTTTCCAGAGAAACATAGTGGGGGTTGGTGCGGCATTGAGACTAAAGGCCTACAACAACAATTTTTCCTTTAAATTAGACTTCATGGGAACACTCCCTAACGCTCTACCAACCCTTATATCCAGCCCATGTGTGAGAAGGCTTGTGTCCGGATCACAAAGAGAGAGAGAGAGAGAAATTTATGATGAGATTGAAAAGCCTCCGGGGCATCCTGCAAATACATTGGCCAGTTGTGGTAACAGTTCAAACTAATTACAGATAGAAATATTACAGCCAATTCAGCCACCTCCTGCAGCTGCACAGTATGTCAGTTGTCAGGGCCTCATTACCCAGGCCTCCCATTCCAGTAGTAGCCTGCGATGAATGGTCGCAGAAGTACGACACAAGCCCTCTGGCCATTTGCTCTGCCCTTAGATGTACAGCATATAAACAACGTGCATTTTTTTGTAATGCTGCTTGCTGTTAAAAGTTTCAGTATAACCTGTCTGCGCGGTAGTAAAAGGTAGTAAAAAATTAAATTTAAAATTAAGGCCCTTGAAAGGTAGTAAAAGGTAACAAACGCATCACCGCACCACCACCTCAATATAAAATGAGTTTCCATTTTTTGCTTAATATTTGTGTTTACATGTTTTAACTTCATCTAGCCTAAAGAATACACTACGGCGCTTACAGGGTGACCTAAACTGAGTAGCTGTTAGAGTTGGCGTCGCTGGTTGCTATAGCGACGCCGGTGTTACACCGAATTCTGCGACCCAGGGTTTACAGGGATCGCGGCAGTGTCATACCTTATAGTAAGTAGTAAGTGGTGCTTTGCATAACCCCCACCCTGCTGCTTGATGTCGTGTTGGTAGTAAAAAATATTGTGGAGGTAGTAAAAAAGTAGTAGTAAAATAGTAAAAGGTAGTAAATTCATTTCTATGATTCCTGCATATACCCTACTAGCATGGCATCCCAAACCAAACCAAATAAACACTGTACCTATATGCAAAAACAAACTGTGTGTTTATCTTCTGACATTGAAACTGACTTCAAACAGACATTTGAATCATACAGGCTTGTTGTAGTCTACGTCCGAGTATCGTTGTTGGCGGACAATCACATTTCACTTGGGGCAAATCCTCTTTTGTTTTTGATGTTCTTTGGTGTACCTCTGGTTAAATGAGTCTATTGCTACATGAAAACACACAATGCCCTTTTATCTGCTGGCTGAATCTGCAACGCAATGGTTACCCTTTGTGATTGCGGTGGATACAGGGCCCAGTACACAAGCAGTAAAACAATATGTAAACAAACGCATTGGATCCAAGGCACAGCTCGAAAGGTTCTTCTGAATGTCGTGTCATTTGAAAACGGTTTTTGGCTTTATTAAACCATGTGTATGGACACACAACTGCCCAGCAGACTTGTAATGTGTTATACATGTAAGGGCGTGTTGCACGGCCTGTTTCTTTGCGTTCGCCGCTGATGTGCAGTTTCTCTGAACCAAAATAATCACTCGGCTCTGCTGTGTTCTCCAGGTAATCGGGGCCGTTACGCTGTGGAAAACAGCAATTACTTGAACCTACACCAGCTTGGCAGAAATGGTACAGTCATGAGGTTTAATCTACACACTGCAACTTTTGTTAGTCTGTTTGTATGTGTATGTGTGTGTGTGATAAAAGTTGTATCCCTTGTCTGCTGGGCTATGTGAGTTGATACTTGCAACAATGTGTTCTGGTTTCCTTCAGGCCGTTTGTTATTTTGTCTTTCCTCAGCGCTTTTCAGCTGCGTCCTCAGTCTTTTCTAGTTTTTTTCGAGGGATCCTTTCCATCTCTTTCCTTCTTCTCTTCTGCCTTTGTTATCACGCCATTCCTCCAACGTCATTCCAGCCTGCCTTTCATCTCTTAAAATAAACCAATCCTTGCCACGGCTTTGTGTCTACAGACTGTATGGAGCTGTTTAACACTTAATATTTCAATAGTACATATTTAAATAGACAAACAAACACATCAAATAAATACATACGCTCCCTCTATATATTTCCCCACTTGTTTGTTCCGCTGGGAAATGATGAATTAGACATGGCCGAAGAGCACAGGGGGGCTGGAAACCACAGCCTGAATCTCCCAGTAATCCATTTAAGACCCTGGGATGCCTCAGTGGACTCACAAGCCTGTGAGTTATTGCATGCCACCTTGGATCTGACAAGCACGGCACAGCCCAACGTGGGCAGGTGCCCTGGCTACTACGCTTCCTTATTTTGAGATGCACTTATAAATCCATAGCTGTTCCAAAGGTTTATAGTATCAATATTGATTTATAACAATTGTATACTGATGGGGATGAGTATATAAGGGGGTATATAAGGGGGAGCAAGGATAAACGTGACGACGGTTTAATCACCCTAAGCTATATTGCCCTTAGAATATATGGTACCCAGGCACAATGGTCTTTTTAAAAAAGTCAGCGCACAATGAAATGCAGAGTGGTATTTGAAGGTAAAAAACCAGTAATCAGTAAGCCTTTCGCTATTGAAAAACAAGGATCCACATATTTTTCATTATAGGGAGGAAGTGGCACAAAAAGAACTAAAACGATAAAGGCAATAGATTCACAAACAAGTGTTTTCCCTGTTTTTTACCCAAAAGTATAGCAATATAGCAACAACAACCTTGCAACAACTGCAGGCCTACTTGATGCTCTTTTGTTTATGTATTTTAAACACAGCATCTTGTAAAATAATTAAATACTATTAAGAGCCTAGCATACATACATCTTTCCAATCAATACACAGCAATGAATTCCCCCTCATTTGTTAATGTTTGATGGTTCGACGAGCCCCGCACATCTAAAACATTTATTCAGAAAAACTGTACAATTTCCCCTAAATATTACTGAAACCTTTAGGATCTCCATAAAAGGTTTAATTTATGGTGCATCAATGCTATTCCTTCCATCTCCACAACATCCTTTAAGTTTTTTTAAGCAGGTGCTTGTGCAGAGCATGATAATGCCATGAGAGGATGACCGCCACGAAGCCTTGGTTCCACTTTCACGCTTATGTGGCTTTTTCTGTGAACTTTGGGGGCAAGGCCTGTTATTTGTCTTTATTCTTTCAAATAATTCATTGTCATTCCCCCGCACCCCGCACCCATGATTACATGTTGTCTACACCAGCAGCTTTTTGTACTACAACACAAAGACGGAGGGTGTCCAAATCGGAGGCATTAACACATTGGACCCGTGTGCCTCTTGTAAATGAGCCACGAGAATAATTGATGGACCTCAACCCAAATAATACATGCTGACAACTGAGAGGAATGTGAAGGAAATGAGGGAATACTGTATCTTTGTTCCTGCTGTATTCCCACCATATGTACCATGCAGGTACGTGTGCTGGCGTGTCAGAAGGCTGGGTTGATGTCATTATGTTCCCTGGATCTCCCCTGACAGGGAGTGATTAGGCCTAGCAGGGCAGCTCTATTGCATTCTCCGGGCTGGGTGCCAGCCGTCGTCCTGTGTCACAACAGACACAACCTTTCTACCCCTCCCCCCGCACCACCAATCACTCTCATGGAGCCGATTCTGTGGTCCCAACTCCCATGTTTCCAGCATCAGTTCCAGATGAGGAATCATATTCGGGGTTGGTGAGAGTGTATTCGTCAGCCCAGCAGGGCACAGAGAAGAAAAACTAAGATAATTAATTTATTCTTGCCTTGTCTAGTCCACGTTACTACATTTTACTACTTAATGACTACCTAATGATTCTGTTCTTTAACTAAACACTAAATACATGTACAAAAAGTCCTGAAGGGCATTAAATCACAAGTTAAACTATAACTTGTTATTGTTCTGGTTGTGCTGGCCATCCAAACCACTGATTTGGGGTATCTGCAGAACATTAAAATACAGGAATTTATTACAAGATATGAATTTACAACTGGCTGAAAAGGCTATATAACCCCAAATCAGTGACATTATTATATGTGCTTCGAGGGGGTGTAAAAAGGGATAACAGATGGATTGACAGAGCTGTGTGTTTATGCATTTGCGTGTCTATTTACATGAGACAGAAGGATGGAGTTGGGGGAAGGGGCAGGCTACGGGAGCTTAATGGGCTGTGCACATAGGACAAGTTTCACACTAAGTGAAATTCTCCCTGTAGGTACTGGATACAGCCAGCCTTGCCAAGAAGTCTCTGGGCTCTTGCCATGAAGCAATGGGCTTTAAGAGGGTCACTAAAAAACAGATTAAAAACACAAAACACACACTGTGAATGGTAGTCCTCAATTTGAAATCATTCGTAAGAACGTAAGTAAAAGCCAAAAGTAGTTCTTTAAAATAACATTGATATTTCCAACCTAAAGTGCCAGATGGTTTGTTACACAGAACCATCTGGGAAGTTGTCCTTGGAAACAGTTCAGAAAAAAGGGCAGGCTAAAAAATATTTGGCAGGTGATTGGATGAACAATCTGTCTATCACGTCTATCACATAAATCCGGTAGTTCTTCATAGGATGCTGATTAGTCCAAACCTCTTGAGGTTAGGCCAGAAGCGCACCATTTGTGTAGCCTGGCAAGTCGGATCCATATGGGGTGCAATGCTATAGGGCTGATTTCTGTGGGACTTTTTAATCCACTAAGGACACTTTCTTGACCTCTGCCGTTTTTGGTCTTTGGCGGTCTGATGGACAACTAGAGGTGCAGGCATGTGACCCCAACCCCCCATCTCCCAACTCCATCCTAAGCCTAGTGAAATTCTGTAATCCTCCCTCCCATTCAAGTGACAAGGACGCTAATCCCACAGTCTGACAAGAAGTCATTCACAGATCGACGTAAAGCTTAACGCTCCCCAAGTTTGAAAGATAGTCCCTCACCCCGAAAGAAAGCAAGAGTGAGGAGAAAGATATTGTGCAAGATAAAGTCGCAAACTACAGAACCAAATGTAAATTGTGGAGCATGGGTAGCAGGAGTTGATGCTAATAGTACTGGGATAATCGCTCGCAGCCTTTTTTATTGCCTAGCTTTCCGCTCAATGCTGTTCAGGTGATGAGGGGGACATTAAATAGGATGAGAGCAAACAAGCCTAATCCAAGTCCTTTTTCCCTCTGCCCAGTTCCCGACTAATTGTTCAATTGCTTCTTCAACAAACACTGATACGGATTGGTACTCAGACATAATTTTGTTAATATGGAGTGACATCTCAGCGCTGCAAATTGAGCTGTTCACAGAAGATTTGCTGGAAAGATGGTGGAGCGATCGAGCAGTAGGTCAGGAGGTGCTCAATTATTTAATCAGGCATGGCTCTTCAAGGGGTAGGGCTTCTATGTTTCATAACCAGCCTCCCACTCTCTCCCACTGGCATTCCAACTCCTGGCGATGAGTCACGTCGAGCAATTCCCCTGGAGACTATTTTCTGCTTGATCACAGAGGAAATCCCCCATCTGGCCCACGCAAAGCACAGAGTGATGGTCTCCTGCAGCCTCCCGGCGTTCAAGGTCAAGCCAGCAACGCTCTGTCAGGTAGTGAGGTAATCATGCAGAGGTCCACAGGGACACAGCATAAATATATATACTACTATGTATACATATGTACTGCAACTACTATATACAGTATTTATAGTGCATATACTGCATACTAAAATGTGATTGACGTCAATAAATGGGCTCTCAATCCTTGTTGACATTGAGGTTGTTGTGCACTTTGCTGGCCGCCTCGTTAATACCAGGCCATCCATGAAATGAATGTCATCTAGTACATTTATTTCATCGTTCGATCATGTTCTTGAAACTGTAATATTAAAGTCATTCAAATGAGTTAAAATCTGTATTTTTATTTAACTGATTGTGCTTGATGATTTTAAGGATTTATTTTGTGATTAGAATGGATGCTGGAAGTTTTTAATCACTCAAATGTGTCAACATCCACAATGAAGGCTATTCCCTTAAGGAATGCCCTTAGCAACAGCCAGGGTCCGGCTGGATGGATCCTGTGGGAACTTTCTCTTGGGTTGAAGGGGGGGTGGGGGGGGGGTGGTTGCTCTATGGTACGGAAGTATTGTGGGTATGCGAGGGCAAGGTAAAGCAAATATAATGGAGCTAAACCATGGGAACAGCTTTACTGGAGCTCCTGCCCGAGGATGAAAGGGCTCAGAGCGATTTCTGATGTTCCAACTCCTCCTACCCTTTTAAGAAGTGGCGAAAAAAGAGAAAATAAATGGGTTTGACCATGTTTGTTTAAAAGTGGAAATACAAGAGACAAATAATAAATAAACAACCACAGGGTGAATAATAGGGGTAAAGATTAATTCTACGTCATTCATGAACGATGATAAAAGGCTGCACCAACGTCAGCACTGCTGATGCTTTGAAAAACGCCTCTGGTTGCAGCAGGGTCTACACGTCAATGTCTGTGGTGTATGGTCCTCTCCCTGAGCACGGCTGTCTAAACCACAACAAGTGCTTCCAAGTGCTTCCTATTTAACCACCTTTGGCTGGCGTTCAGGGATTGGATCACGCATGACCTATGCAGTGTTGGAGTTTCAGTAGTGCTGGTATGAGATGCACCGATACTGATCCCCGTCGTCTGTTTCTGTCTGATATTTTTCTCATGTACCAGTGAAACTTCTCCCTAAACAAGTGCAATTGATACCAGTGAAAGGCAACGTGGCACTTGCCTCTGGTCAGATTAGCTAGTAGATGGAGGAAGAGCATATAGCTGGGGTAAGAATGCACCATTTTACTATGCAGACACACGCGGTAAAATCTGTTTAGCCATTTATTCTATAAACACACACACACAACACAGTAATGACATGGAGCTGTTATTAATTATATATTGTCAAGAGCACAGCGGCTGCCGCGCAGTCGAAGGACCAGAGCACAGCGTAGCGGCCCTTATCTCTCCTGCGCATATGGATACGTTGGGAGTGTATCACAGTGGATTCTATGTGATTATATGTTGGGTTGATTCAGTGTTGGGTGTGTATTATCCATACAGGCGATGGCATTATCCGTTTCTCCATTCCTTAGTGCGCGTGTCAGGGTGTTTTGGCCCCACTCATTTGAATAAACAGTAATCCCACTGATTCCGTCTCCTTTGTTTAAGTGATGTTTCATATATTCCACGTTCCTTTAGATCAGTGGTTCTTAAACTTTTTGTCTGGCGACCCCACAAAAAAGTATTGTAAGGTCTGACGACCCCACTTTCCCCAAACCCATTCTAAGTCCTTACTCAAAATACCCCCTCAAACGTTAACAACTAAATCAAGCAATAAATAGTAGGCAAAGTAATTAGTTTTATTTATTCCATATGAACAACAACCGAGAAAACCAAACAATTACGATTAAACAAGTGTAGGCTGCCGCTATCAGATCAGAACGCTATGTGCGTGGCGCGCGCACACACAAAAGCACACACACGCACACGCACACACACACACACACACACACACACACACACACACACACAGCATTAGGCTTACAACGTTACATGAATTATATATATGGCGAGAACAATAACGGTATTTTTTTATTTCGCTTTTCTGGTTTACTATCTTTAACAATTTCAATGGGAAGGGTGGTCCTGCTTCCGTGAACATAGCAAGTTAATTCTAGGAGGAATGCTGCATACGGCGACACGGAGATTTTCCTCCACGGTGCTGAGCCGACATCTGTATTTATTTTTTATATATGCGAGGGACGAAAATGTCTTCTCGCACAGATAGGTCGACCCGAACGGAGTTAGAATGTCCATGGCAGCCTTGGACAATCTGGGGTATTCCTGCGCAACAGACAGCCAGAATTCATCCAGTGATTTTGAGGCAAACGATGTCTGTATCGTTCGGTCACTGGATAGCTCAAGCAGCGCATCTTCGAGCTCAGATGACAGATCGTTTGAAGAGCAGCTGGTGAATGGTTGTCGTATCCAATCATAATTCTCCACATTTCCCGTCGGAAAATATTGATGGAATTTTTCGAGGAGGCTTTGGAGATGAACGTTGATGGAGGCCTTCAATGAATTTACATTCACGTCTTCCTCCTCCAAAAAGTCATGGAGCTCCGAAAACATCTCAAAGTCCCCACTCTCCGCACGGACTGCCCAACGCTGCAGCTTTTTTGTGAAAGCATTCACTTTGTCCGAGAGGGTCAGGATGTTAGTGTTAAGGCCTTGAAGTGACAGGTTGAGCATATTTAATTTGTCGAATATGCATGACAAATAAGCAAGACGGGCTATCCATTCCGAGTCAGTGAGATGGTGCGCAAAAGGAGAGTTTGCGTCTGAGAGGAAGGTGCGCACCTCGCTTCGCAACTCTAACAGGCGTGTAAGAACCTTGCCCCGTGAAAGCCACCTAACTTCAGAATGGAGAAGAAGGGATTCGTGTGAAGACCCCATTTCCTGACAGAGAAGGGTGAAGAGTCTAGTATTGAGTGGGCGAGATTTGATGAAATTCACCATTTGAATTGCTGTCTGGAGAACATTGTTAAGCTCGGGCTCAAGTGTCTTGGATGCCAGGGCTTCTCTGTGGATAATGCAATGGGTGAACTTGGCATGTGGTGCAACGCTAAGGACCTTTGCTTTCAGCCCTTTATTTTTCCCCAACATAGCTGCCGCACCGTCTGTGCATATGCTTAGGCAGTTGGCCCATTGCAGCCCTGCGTCTTCCATCCAACCATTGAGACAATTAAAAATGTCACTGCCGGTACACCTTCCTTCCATCGGAGAGCAGAACAGCATGTCTTCGTGAAGTTTTCCTTCATAACTGTAGCGAACAAACACCAACAATTGTGCGACACTTGTCACGTCAGTAGACTCATCTAACTGTAAAGAAAACATGCCGTTTTTTACTCTCTCGATTATCTGACATTTCATGTCATTAGCGATCTCGATAATGCGCTTGGACACTGTGTCATTGGAGAGGGGTATTTGCTTGAGCGCACTTGCAATCTTTTCACCATGCATTGCGGTGGTCATCGCAATTGCTGCAGGGAGGATGAGGCTTTCGGCAATTGTGTGTGGCTTCTGTGCTTTTGCCACAAGGTGGGCCACTTCGTAGGAAGCTGCCAAGGCTTTGGCGGGCAAGGTTGCTTGCTCATGCACTGCGGTCTTCTGACCTTGCAGGGCAGCTTCTTTTCGCAGAAAGAAAGTCATTTGTTTCGTAGCTTCCTCGGGATGGCGGGTTTCGAGATGTCGTTTCAGTTTGACAGGTTTTAAGCTCTCATTCGCCAGAACATCGCCGCAAAT
Organism: Melanogrammus aeglefinus; assembly: GCA_900291075.1. Lineage (NCBI taxonomy): Eukaryota > Metazoa > Chordata > Actinopteri > Gadiformes > Gadidae > Melanogrammus > Melanogrammus aeglefinus. Next base: position 414,584 of record OLKM01000126.1, on the reverse strand, counting down.
CACGCATTGTGGGTGGTCGAGGTTACCTTTTACTTGGCAAGTGAATCCATATTTCAGAAATTCTTTCTGATAATGCCGACGCCTCGTTTGTTCCTTTTTATTCTCACCGGCCTGTAGACTTGTCCCAGGCCGGTGGGACAAGCGATCCTCCTCCGAGGATCGCGGAGGAGTAGACGCACTGGTAGATGGCACTTCCGAGCTTTTGTTCGATTTATTAAGCAGCCACCTCTCCATTTTGGCATAAGGTTACCCTCGATCAGTTACCCTCGATCAGTTCCATGGCTGCACCTCTGCGGCGGGAGCAGATAGTTAAATAGTTTCTATCAGCGGAGTAGCCCATTGGCTGAACCAGATTTAAAAGACGAAAGACCGTTGAAAGACGAAAACATATTTTCTCTCTTCTCGACTTAACTGCGTGTAAAGAGGAAAAGTGTAAGAAAAAGGCCGATTTTTTTTCCGGATTATTATTTTCGGGAAAATATTATTTTCCTTTGTTTCACCTGGCATATTAATAATTTGGGTCATAATAATTGGCGACCCCACGGAAGTTTTTCGGGACCCCATTTGGGGTCGCGACCCCTAGTTTAAGAATCACTGCTTTAGATTCTTCTTTTAAGTCTTAACGTATCGACAGGGTCAGAAATATGTTTGTGTTGCTCAACTCTTAACTATTCCAAACTAGACTGCATGGTGCTCTGTGTTTATATGCCCTGCATCTTTTCTGAAAGGCAAACTTGAAATGCATTTCCGTTGGCTCAACAGAACAACAATGACTCATATAGAGCAGCGCTTGTACAGTGAAAACCCTTATATAATCAGCACAAATTGATTATCATCCGATGCGTAACATTGATGGGAACACGCGTCAGCAACGGAATCGTGTTGTATGTTTAATTTGTTACATTCAGAAGGTGAAGAACATCTGAAGATGATAAAACGTTTTCCAAGCGGTGCTCGCTTTTGTCCCAAATCGAATAACTTGCACTTGACTGAAAACGTGGTATTGTTGCATCCCTAGGGCTGATGTCTTATTGAGAAGTTGCCCATTGTTAGCAGCCTTTTCTTCTGTAAAAAGCAAAGTAAGCTTGTTTGTTTATTGGAATTGGAACTTTCTGCTTTGTCAATTACATTTTTGTAATTATAGTGATAAGTTATCTTGCCACAGTGTGTTGACTCTTGAAATTAATTTTGGTCAGACACAAGGTTCAGCCAAGTGTCCGACCAATTTCATTCAAGTGCTAAACAAACTTTCATTTCAAGAGTTAAACAAGCTAATAACTCAACCAAGTGGGTTATAAGCTTTCTATTTTGGGGATCATTTTGATTAAATGAGCCAGAATAGCTCTCTGAATATTTTTGACAATTTGGCAGGCATCTGATTGGTTTGCTTTATTGCTGTAAAATTGCTCCTGACTTTTGTCTCTTATTGCAATGTCTTACAGTTCAATGTGTGCTAAACTACACGGGGTCATGCAGTTGGTTTTTCTCTCTGTATGGAAGGCCTATTGGTCCTATTGGTGGAGGTCAAAAATGCCATTTACTTGTCCAAAGGATTACACACCCTGTCAGAAAAGGGAGGGTAAAACTATCCTAATTGGGCGGCCCCACAATACCAAGCTGTCAGGTGAGTATACAGGAGGTGTGGGAAGGGGGGGTCTGTCCACCGGCGGTCAGGTACTATTCCCTCTTTAATAAAGCGAGGGCTGTCAGTGGCGAGCAGGGAGCCAGACTATATGTTCCTGGACTGGTTTTAAAGTGAGGCAAAGCGAGTGGAGGGGAACCTGTCCACCAGCCGTTAGAGTACCGTCACAACACATCTGAGGGCCTGTCCATCTAACCCTCACCAATCACAGTCAGGACACGCTGGCGCAGCTCGCACCTGAGTCCTATCAGTCTCTCCCTGCCCCCACCAGCCCCCCCCCAGTAGTCTCAACACGGTCAATGACGGGACACTTCCCTTTGCTGCACACAGCAGTGGCCTCAATCTCCTTTTTTGATTCTTGCCCATTAAAGATGAAATGGTGCTTTGATCATGGTACAGACAGGCAGACAGACAGACACATGCTTATGGTAGTTCATCGTGACTGATGATTACTTCTACTACTTCTACTTCTGTGTCCTTTGGTGACAATCCAATATGTGGATCACTTGAAAAACACAATACAGATTGATGCACTTTTTCAGTGTTAATCACTTGTTTTGAAATGTGCATGAAATTGGAATTCAGCTTTTCGTAATAATCAATAAGATAACAGAGTTTTCATGCTTGTGTCGCCGACTTGTTATCCCACATTTCTCAGATCTCAGACAGACAATATTTATTCTACAATAAAGCCACCACTTTCATGAGGCCCAGGAAGGCGTGAAGCAGAACGTATAGCACTTTGGCCCCCTCCTCTCCGCTGGCAGGGAACCTATTAAAATATATCTCTTCTCAAGTCAATATTTTATAAAGTTCATCTACAGATTTATTAATATAAGCTATTTGCTACTAGAAGCTACTTATTATGTCATTCATACTGTTTCTCCCTCTGTTTTAAGGGGCAGTAGAAAGGGCTGTAAAATATTTCATATTTCTTCGAAACATCCTGTTAACCTATAGGAGCCTTTTGTACAACTTTGCCTTATGAATTACATTAAAGCACCTTGGTGGTTTCAAAGTTCACCTATTGAAGTCAAATTTGCTATGTAAGGTAGGAATTTGATTCATGTTACAATATTTAATTGGCATCGGACATAGGCTCATGCTTATTCTTTCAATTTAAGGTTTTTCTTGTGGAATAAAGTGAAAAACTATGCGCCTGTCCTGTTTCCAAGGAGATTTCCAATGGCCTGAATGCACTTGGTCCTGTTTCTATCCATTGTACTTCACATTTAGGACTGAGTGCATCACTTTTAACACAGGTTTCTCTGTCAATGCCAGCATAACAGCTTGCAGTCTAGCAGAATCTCATCTTGAAAGACTGATGCCACTTATTGATTGTCATTGCATTCATTTAACCACAGAGTAAGCTAAGTATCCTCTGAGTGGTTTGTTGGGTCTTTAATTGAGTTGAAGAAGCTTATTGTGAGAAAGTATGCAGCATAAAGTCAACACATTCTGAAAGCCTTCTTGTTTGGTTGTTCTTTTCCAAAGAAATATAAAAGAATAAAACAAATCTAGTTTGGCGCACGGACATGGCCAAGACATGCACAAAACCTTGTTCCAACATAATCCCAAAAGAGCCCTCTTTTCCATCCCCTGTCCTTGGACACCCCTTTTTGGCACACTAATGATTGGATTTAGTACATTTACATTTAGGGCATTTAGCAGAAGCTTTTATCCAAAGGGACTTACAATAAGTACATTTGTCATATGAAGTGCAACAATATATCGCTATTGGTACAGTAAGGATGTTCATAGAACGAAGTGCAAGTACACATGGGAGTCACATGGGAGAACTTTGGCAGGTTTAACACGAGGCGCGCTGCCGCATTCTGAATACGCTGCAAAGGTTTAATCGCAGAGGCAGGAAGTCCAGCCAGGAGTGAGTTGCAGTAGTCGAGGCGGGAGATGAGCAGTGATTGGACTAGAAGCTGAGCTGCTTCCCTTGTGAGGAAGCGCCGGATTCTGCAGATGTTGTAATGTGCAAATCTGCAGGATCGGGCCACCGCAGTGATGTTTGGGGTGAAGCATAACTGATTGTCCAATACCACACCGAGGTTTCTGGCAGTTGGAGAAGGAGATACAGTGATGTTCTCAACCGTGACCAGTCAGTCCATGTGAGGGCAATCTTTCCCTGGGATTAGGAGGAGCTCGGTTTTGTTGAGGTTAAGCCTCAGGTGATGATAGGCAGTTGTCCAGGTGCTGACGTCCGCCAGACATTCCGATATGCGTGTTGCAATCAGGGCTTTATCAGATGAGGGGAAAGAGAGAAATAGTGTCGTCAGCAGAGCAGTGATAGGAAAAGCCGTGTGATGTAATTACAGAGCTCAGAGATCTGGTATAGAGGGAGAACAGAAGAGGCCCCAGTACAGAGCCTTGAGGGACACCAGTTTCAAGCTTGCAAGGTTTGGACAAGGAGCCATTCCATGTTACTTGATAGGTGCAGCTCATCAGGTAGGATGTGTGAAACAGGAAAGAGCAGATTCAGCAATGCCAAGTTTCGGCAAGAGTGGCAAGGAGGATCTGGTGGTTCACCGTGTCAAATGCTGCGGACAGGTCGAGGGGAATGAGAATCGATGGCAGGGACGAGGCTCTGGCAGCATGGAGGGACTCAGTCTCCACGAGGAGAGCCGTCTCAGTGGAGTGTGCCTTCTTGAAGCCTGACTGGTGAGGGTCAAGCAGGTTGTTAGATGAGAGCTAGGAGGACAGTTGGTTAGCAATGGCACGTTCCAGTGTTTTAGAGAGGAATGAAAGAAGAGATACCGGTCTGTAGTTCTGGATGTCGGTGGTATTAATAGTTGGTTTTTTGAGGAGAGGCTTTATTCTGGCAGTCTTGAAAGACGCTGGAGCAATGCCTGAAGTGAGGGAGGAGTTGATAAGTGAGGTGAGAAATGGCAGGATGTCGCTTGAGACATCCTGGAGGAGAGAGGAGGGGATAGTGTGAAGGAGGCAGGTGGTGGCATGGTTAGATGTTATTATTCTCTCGACCTCATCTGAGGTGAGAGGGATAAATTGGGTAAAGACAGAGGAGGGGATGGGAGGAGGGAGGATGGAGGGAGGGATACGCCTTTATTATGAATTCCAGATGCTTCAAAAGCATTCAAGGATAGCCATAAACGTAGTTGAAATCGTCTAGGTCCATGTACAGCAGTGCAACCCCATGGACAGCAGACTGGATGGATGACCATAGTGATCTCAATAAACAAAAACATGTTGTGGTCCATTCAGCATAATGTGAGGCAGATAACCCTCACCATGAACAGAAATTAACTGAGCCTAGCTCATCTTTTTTCTTGACTATTTTTTCACTCTTTCTCCTCTCTCCAAACCTCTATCATGTTATCTTTATGGAGTACGTAATTATGGTGATGTGATGGCATATGCTGGAAGGAACATATGGCATGTAAACAGCTGCCTGCCTGCCTGCTTGTGTGTGTGTGTGTGTGTGTGTGTGTGTGTGTGTGTGTGTGTGTGTGTGTGTGTGTGTGTGTGTGTGTGTGTGTGTGTGTGTGTGTGTGTGTGTGTGTGTGTGTGTGTGTGTGTGTGCTCGCGTGCATATATGCAGTATGTGTGATTGAGACAGTTCATTCCCTGCTGCATGTTCTGCTGAGAACAATGTGATCCCTTGGGCTAAGGAGTCTTGTTTTTCTCTACACCCTAAGCAGTGTTATCGATATTCTATTTGCTTTTACTCCTGGATGCATCTTTGTGTCTTCGTCACATTCACACCTGTAAACATGTGCACGCATGCACACTCTCTACTGCCTTGGTCTGACGGCAGGCAGCGTTGAGTAATTGGGTGAGCGCTAAATCAGTAAATCGTGTTGCAAAGGGCTCCTCAAAGCCGGGCTTTGCCTCATGCTCGGCTGATATAAATTCTTGGAAAGGTAAATTACTGAACTCTTCACCCGGATTGCTTCAATGGGAGTTCCATCAAGAAGAGGAGAGAGAGACATGTGGCGACCGGACCCGTGATGGGTTTGGTCAGTAATTCTGTAATGAATTACTGTTCTGCCCAGTAGCATCTTTCACTTTCAGTTTTTTTTAAGTGCTAAAAATAGCTCTGTGGCTCAGAACCAGCATCCATTCTTTGATGCTTTTAAAATAACCTTTTTTCATCCAAGGTAGCATTTAAATCAACTCAATTTAAAATGAAGCATATGAACTAATGGGCGTGTCGAGCAAATGTACTTTGAAGTGAGTGATGTTTTTTTTCAGTATTCTGTCGCCAATTTCCATTTTAGGAAAGATTCCCCAGATAAGGCGGCCAGCCGCAGAGTGCGGCAGTGCACAGGCTTGTCCCAACATATAACAAATCAACTGGCTCTGAGTGCCACCTCCTCACCGACTGCTGCTGATTTGATTGACAGATAAAGAATCCATGACTCAACTGGCGCACGTTTTTCCCCCCGGCTCTTATTTACATATACTAACATAGGGAAGGCCAAAAGGGTCACAACGTCTTATTAGACACATCAAATTCTGTATTTAAGATCTAATAACGCCGCATTTCACGCCGTCTTTCCTCAACTCTACAACAGCGTAAAATACAACGTTTTTGTCAGCTATTTAGTGTGTCATATAGATCGTTAAATGGCGGGTTTTGATAGTGAAATTCGCTCCTGTAAAATAGTTTCATAATAAATTATGAAACTTATTCGCCCAATCAACGACCACCGAGGTCAGACCAGTCCCTTCTGACCTATCTATCGTTCGCCACGGTGCATTTACCTCTCTACATTATATTGGCCGAGGCTACATATCAGCTGTTTAATCCATGTTCAATTCAGTCATTCACTGTAAGGTAAACATTGTTTTCACTTAGATCACCGGAACAGGTAGACAGAGACAGCATTCATGTAAACAAAACATTCTTTAACAATTGTAGGCCCTGATCATATTAGGTCAATGAATATTGCCCTTTGGTAAACTGCCACACTGAACATCAAGGAGAATAAATGTAGAAGTACACTAACACTTCAATTCACTTTGAATCCAGCCATAGAAGGCGGACATACGGATCCATATGCTACTTCTTAGCGATGAAGCCAGACAAAACGTGGTGATGTGAGTGAGAATACTGTTGAGTCTACAGTCAATTACTGAATTGAACAACTGCCCCCACAGGGGCAGTTGATTGAAAGATCAGCAATGGACTTTTGTGGTCTGACTTTGGTTATCGTTCAATGGTCAAAGACGGTTCATATTACTGTCTGCAAAAATCAACAGGAGCTCACTTGATTTGATACACTGTATTTATCTAGTTAATTAGCTGTCCAAATTGAAGTCTTTAACACTGTGTAGAGTTGAGGCAAAACCACGTAAAAGACTGCATTTCAAAACAATAAAGCGGCACATTTTACTCAATAATAAAAAAGAACGCCATAAAATGCGGCCTTATGAAAGCTTGAAAGCCCAATTTCACGTTGATTTAAATTATTAAATTCTACAAGCCATAGTTGTTACATAGTCTTACACACATACACACACACACATGCACACGCACACACAAACACGGTATCCCTACTTGACTTCATTCATTCATCAGGCACAAGGGCACACAGACAAACCCTGCAGAGGGTGTCATATCATGGTGATGTCACCTCTGTGTGTTTATCTTCTCCCATGTTGGCCACCTGCCACTCACGCAGAGTAATCCCTCGCTCACTTTGGATGAATGTGGCTTGGAGAATGCAAACTGAACCTGTCTGTAGTTCATTCTCCTTTTCCTAAGGTTAGTGCTTACTGATCCATGCCATTGCTCTATTTAGTGATGGACAGCCACCCGTCATTTGACCTAGGGCTGTACGGTATGGACTAAAATGTCTTATCACGGTATGATTTGAGGCATGGACGGTAACGGTATTGTATCAGGGTATGTTAATTTTATCTTCTAATTTCGATATAAATGCTTCTGAATGGGTAACATACTGGTTAGGCAGCAAAACTTATCTTCTCTGAAAAACATTAATGTTTAATAGTATAGATTTCTTTCTCCACTTGCTCACGGACCTTGCTGTATTAGTTTTGGCATCGCAATTTGGCTGAAGTGTGTGCGGGCAGGTAAAGCGTGCCTGGGATTGAGTGTTTTGACCATCTCTTCAAAGCCCTTTCTATCGACATTTTGAAAGGGAACCATGTCCTTACACAGGTAAACAGTGACAGCGTTAGTTATTGTTTGTTATTTGGATAACCGTTCTGCCATTGATGTTATGGGGCACACCACGTCATTTCCACAACGTTTCCACAACGAGACTCGTAGTGGGGGTTATCTTAGCCATGGTTGAGAAGGCCTTGGGGGGGAAAGGAACTTTGGCTTTGACTCCCTGAAGTACATGAACTGCGAAATGGAGGAGAAAGGGATTGTTGCCCGCGATCGTCTTCCGCCGGAGCCCCGCTGCCCGCTGCTGAGGCACCACCACAGCGGGGCACCACCGCCGCGAGGCACCACCGCCCCGGGGCAGCAACGCCGCGGGTCACCGCCGCCGCGGGTCACCGCCGCCTCGGGTCACCGCCGCCGCTGGGCCATGGCTTCTCGGCGATGGCTTCTCAGTGCTGCCCCTCGGAGCCCCGCTGCCAAGGCCCCTTCGCCTCGGCACCGGGGGAGGGGCTCCACCGGGAGTCAATCGCTGGCAACAATCCCTTTCTCCTCCTTGTCGCGGTTCAGTCTACTTTAGATTGATGTTTAAGTGGAAGAACCACAGACGTCGGGAGAACCCGACATTGTTGTTTGAGATTCATAATATCATCGAGGAGAACACAGCTTTAGGCCATGATAACATACATTATATGATATAGATATCTATGTATAATATGATATTATTTAGATATAGAGCTAGAATATTTACACAATACAGCCAAATGCTGTGCGCGCCGCGCCATTGTGATACATCCACTGTAAACGCAAGCGCATGTTACTGTGGCCGCAAGCTGCTCAGGGCCACACCCCCACCCTCCACCTTGACCCGCCTCTAAAAAACGGCGTGTTTGTGGAAAGCTCATTGTGGGACTTGCTCGTAGTGGCTGTAATTCTGCATCAAGGCTGAATTTCTTGAACATCTTAAAGTACTGTATTAGGGGCCCACAAACAACTATTGAAAATAATTCATATAGTAGCATGCCATGGGATTTAAAACACCTGCACCTGGTTTATTGAAAAAATCTCATTCAAGTGAGCTGCTACTTTTTTGTTCAGAGCAGAGAGAATATGGAAATAAATACATAAAACTCTCAGGAAAACAAAGCAATAGAGCAGCGGGGGATAATACTCGCTACAATACATTGCAACTGATGTTTTGGAAATCCCTTTTAATCCCGCTCCGGCTCCACGATCGCACGGCTGTTTGGGAAGGTTAACGCTGAGCCCATCCAAAAACAGGACAAAAAAGGAAGGCATGATGGCACACTCAGAGATTGCTGCTTCGCATACACAAACAGAATCCACAGCAGACCGACAAATGCAATTCTTTCAATGTCATTAGATGGCGCCTCCACAGGCAAGACAATGTTTTTGGGAAGGCTTCAAATGTTTTCGGGGTTGTGTCCTTGTTCGTGTTTAGTTACAAATGTGCCAGAAAATCTGGCTTTCCCAGAAGCTAGCATTAGGATTCAAGAGAGAAGGTACTCTGTGCGCTTGAGGGAGCCCCGCTCATGAATTTGGAAGCAATCAAACGCAAAAAAAAGCATCTCATTATCTGGCTGGTATTCCCCCTAGTTTGGAGAGACTTCCACTTTATAATTGCAGTGATTTATTCAGCCAGACGTGTGTTGTCAACTTTGGAGTATAAATTGCCTCCTTTGTCTTAGAATTCAGATATTTCTAATATGGATGTTGAAGGCATAAGCACACTCAACCCAGCTGGCTACAGCCTGCAACCACTTAGATCGTCTCCATATGTAATGCATACGTTCGTCTTGGATATCAGCAATGTCACAGTTATAAATAGCTGTACACTTAGTAAAATGAACATAGACTGACAGATGATGATGATGATGATGACGATGATGACGGCGACCATTTACATGCAATATGTGCAGCAAACATCAAAGTAATATATATCAACACTTGACACCTAACATAATTCCTAGCTGTAAAATATTCTTTATTGGATATTCTGGTACAGATAAGCAGACATTTTCTGTCTGCGTGTTTGCTTTCGCATTCATGCTTGCATGCCTATGTAAATGCATGACGAAGCTATGGTCTCTGATTGCAAACAACTGTGCTTGTGTGGGTGGATGTGTCTGCGGGCGTGCGTACGTGCACATGCCTATCTGGGTTGGCTTGTGAATTTCACAAATGAAGGTGTTGTTACGCCATCAGCCATTAAGTCTTGGTGGATCTTACTCAGGCACAAGCACGCACACGCGCACACACAGCTGCAGCAGCTCCATAGCCATGAGTTAGCACAATGGGGAGAGCCAACAGTAATAATGTTTTACCTGCTCTTTACTCAAGGGGTGTCTGGCTGTGTTTGAGAGTGACTCTGCGGGAGGAGCCATTCTGTTATGCTAGATGGAATCAGATTAAGCTACAAGATCACATAACTACTGCAGAAGAATCTGATCAGTGGATGTGCTGCATTGTTTCTCGCTTTGAGTTGGATGAAAAAAATGTTTATGTTCAAGCAATAGACCGCCGATGTTTCTGTATCCAAGCCATTAGCTATACTACTTTGCCATTTATTGGAAAATGATGTATCTCTAACCACAAAAAATAGGGCAGGGCAATAATTCAATGCTATCTTTTAAGTCTCTGAATGGTATTGCATTGTCATGAAATGAAGATAAGGACTTATTTGATGCCCTGTTGTCTACATGTACTCTAAATGAATTACAGTGAGAAGATACACCCTTAAAATTATCAAATATATGAGCCTTGAAATGTCAGTATAAAGTGAAAATGTGTTTACTCCAATAGCATACTTTAAACTTCTATATCCTTCTGTGTAATGACCCGCAGCTAGAATGATCGGAATGGTATTTTAATTTCAAAAGAATATCTTTATAAATTTCCATATTGTGTAAAGTTCCCCATATTGTGAAAAAACTTTTTCCCATATTGCCCACAACCTACCCTTAAGGCCACTCCTTTGTATCACTACTTCAAGTGGTTCAACTTTAGTTTGGCTCAAGCAAGCACACACACACCACACACACACACACCACACCACACCACACACACACACACACACACACACACACACACACACACACACACACACACACACACACACACACACACACACACACACACACACACACACACACACACACACACACACACTTCTGTGACAGACACCCATAATCCCGAAACATCTGTCAAAACTCATTTGCAATGCACTACACATAGACAAACACTCAAGCATGCGTGCAACGGAGACACACGGCAATCGGAGGGGTACACGTGACTTTCTCCCGCCTGGTTTGGTGGCCTTTTCTCTTTTCCCGCCGCCACCTTTCCCCTGTGTATACATCCTCAAACACCATCTGTGTTCTTGTGCGATGATACGCCATTAGGAAGCTAAGCATATTAAGCAGATTTGTATGTATGTCTGTTGCCTGTCCTTTCGAGGGCCTGTTTTTATTTTGTTCATGTACAAACGCTGGAGAGAATGAAACGAACTTAAAAACGTTTTTCTCTTCTTTTGTCTGCATTGTTTGTTGTGCTTGACCCCAAAAAATGACGGTGACCAATAGCATGAGAGTACCTAGGTACGGGATGATCCACCTCCCCCCTGGGGCAAGTCTCTCTATCTAACACTTGCATATGCACCGCACAGGACTTTCATGCCTCACTTCCTCCTCCCAATTTCTTGTTAGCCTAGAGCCATGACATTGACAGATAACCCAGTAGAATCCGATGACAAACGAACACTCTCATTGTTTCACCCTTCATCGCTTCCCCCTGGCCACTCTACCCTCATTTGACCCCCCCCCCCCCCAAACCACTCCCTCCCTCCCTGCTGCTGTCCCGTCCGGTTCCAAACAATGGGAATGAGCAACGGCGGCGGGGCCCCCAAAAGGCCCCGGAAAGCTCTCTTCCTTCATGTCAACCTCCTTAACCGTCACATCTCCATGGGGAAGTTCCTGTCCATTCAATGTTTTTCATCCCCCTCTCTTTCTTTTGTGTATATCCGCGTGTGACTATCCCCATCTCACCACGGCTGTCTGTACAAGTGTTTATACACATCCTTTCCTTTATGTGTCCCTCAGCCTGGCACTGACAGGCCACTCTTTACCTCCCTGCCATCATATTCTGCCCACCGGTTGGAGACTAGGGGCGGGGGGGCGAAAGGGAGAGTGAGAAAGACATAACCGAAGGGAACAGCTGTGTGAAAGGAAAGAGACTCTGTGCGTGTCCAAAAACGTGAGTCAAATGTGATAGGTTGTGTGCGCTAGGGAGGTACGAGTTTAACCAGAGGTGCAGTGGGATGTTTAATTAAAATGGGGTGGCCTTCGACACAGGTGCAGACACTGCAGGTTACAGAGAGAGCGCTTGTTCTCTGCCTTCTACAGGAAACACAAGCCTTGATTTGTGTGTGTGTGTGTGTGTGTGTGTGTGTGTGTGTGTGTGTGTGTGTGTGTGTGTGTGTGTGTGTGTGTGTGTGTGTGTGTGTGTGTGTGTGTGTGTGTGTGTGTGTGTGTGTGTGTGTGTGTGTGCACTTGAATGTGCAGGCCTTTCGGGAAGCCTAACAAGTAATGAGGCGATTCCACATCGTGTCGTGGCTGACCCTGTTGGCTCGTTTTCAGGCAAAGCTACAGACAGCTATAGATTTAGGAAAGAAAAACAAAGTGCTTAGTGCAAATCCAATTTGAATCCCAGAGCTTCTGGTCCGCCTGGACACCTGTTGTTAAGGCTTCAAAAGATCCATAGTGGCAGTTTATTTAAGTGTGTGTGTGTGTGTGTGTGTGTGTGTGTGTGTGTGTGTGTGTGTGTGTGTGTGTGTGTGTGTGTGTGTGTGTGTGTGTGTGTGTGTGTGTGTGTGTGTGTGTGTGTGTGTGTGTGTGTGTGTGTGTGTGTGTCCTGGAGTGAAGTCTATACAGCCCCTCAGTAGGTTAGGATCTTCTGCTCGGTTGTTTGATGTTGTTCTTTCACCACTAGGGGCCTCAGGGGCATGGAAAAGTAGAGAGTGGCAAAAAGGACACGCAAGGTTGTTTAATAGGAGCCTGTCTGGAAGGTAAGCCTGGCTGTACAATTCAGTAAAAAAAGCCTCCCACCAAAATGTCTCCCCGGACATTTTAGGAGCCTTCTGGAGACCCGGGTTCATGAACACAGGACAAGGTTCCTGTAAAAACAGACAATGGGAACAGCACGGCTCCACGGTCTGGTGATAACAAACAGTGCATCGTATCGGTTGGATGACCTCATGTCCTCATGTCCCATGAGGTATTTTTCCTGTGGAGAAATGGCATTATACACCAAGTATCATATCACAGAAAAGGAAAGGACACATCAACCTCAAACTTAGATTAAGATGTTTGAATGTTTTCAAGTAAATAGCCTTTCTTTTAATTTGTTAGTTTTTTACTTAAATCCACATAGTTTTGTGAGGAGAAAAAATGTGTTACACACTTGTAAGTTAAGATTTGTGAACAGAAAATCCTATTCACGTCTGTGAATATCTTTCAACAAATGCATTGTCTTGTTTTACTGTGAAAACTTTGGTGTGTGTTGGGGATCTACTTTAGCATCTTTATCATTCTCATCTTGTGGATAAAAACTGCTGTGGTGACACAAATCTTTTTGCAGTCAATGTTTATTAATGAATAAATAAAAAATATATATATATTAAAGTGTAGGGTGTATAACAAATGTCACCAGAATGATTAATTTAATTATATTTATTTGCAATTGATTCCTAACACAGCGCACCTAACATCATCATGCTGCTCCAACTGTTGCTAGTTTCTTAATGGCTCTGGCTGATTGGATATAAGTTCTGATTGGCTATTAGAAAGCTGACTTCTGATTGGTCGATACGTTTGTAAACGTTTTTCTCTTTAGTCGGGCCAAAATATTATTTCAGGCTTGTGTTTGGCTTTAGTTTTGTTGTTGAGAAAGTCAGCTTTTGATTATTCATTGAATATAATGGATGAATAGGATTTCCTACTTGGCTGTCTTGTTCTAAAGTCCACGTTTTTATAACGTTCCATGGAATGGCTTGGTAGCTATCTCTTTTCCTAGACAGGGGACACTTTGCCCATTGAGAGACTGTGCAGATTCTATGTTGTTCATTGGAAGCGTTAGTTCTCAGATGTGGCGGATTAAGCTATTCCGTTGGACTAATTTCAGGGTGGGAGGTTGCCTTCTCACATTGCTGTGTGTAAATAAATGTGTCTGTGGCAATAGTTATATATATATATATATATATATATATATATATATATGTATTATATAATATATAATATATATATATATATATATATATATATATATATATATATATATGCGTCATTCAATACACAACCCATGCTTTGAGTGCCTTTGCACATCCTTTGCGAGAGAAATCAGGCTGTTTCTTATTCTATATAGGTACACAATATGATTTTGTATGCGTGTATGCCAACGATGCCATTCATTGATGCAATGTTATTCCAGGTCTTCATGAGGAGATTGACTTCTGGGTTTTGATTATTAAAAAACGGAGCATACCATTGCAGTCACAGAGCAAAAGACAAGATCATCCTTGGTTAAAAAAAATACACCAAGTGGAACAGCACAAGACAGGTTGCATCAAGTTGATCAAGATCACCAGGCCCTCAAAGCCAGAGCAGAAGGAAGACATAAATCACACCGATACACTTTGATTTTATCGGGGCCCAGACTGACCCATCTGATAAGCACTCTGCTACCTGCATTTTGCCTTCCAACTTCTTTGAATGGAGTTGTTTGTGAAGGAGCCCTGATGACGATGTTACTATCGTCCATTTTGTCCCCCCCCCCGAATGAGTGATTATATCCCTGATGTTTTCCCTCGACCTGGCCAGTTAGAGCCTCTTGTGCTTTGGGTCCTTTCAGAAACTCTTAAAGGGCACGGCTCAATAAAAACTCTGGTTGTAAAACTACATTCCCCATAACATCTCTGCAAGAACACTTATGTGTGTATATGTATGTGTCTGCTTCGAGGAGAGGGAACTGGAGGTTATTCAACATAGACTTCAGAGATATGAGAGGATAAATGTTAAGCGGTTGTCACAGAGACAAAGAGCAAATTAGGCTGTGCTACAGATGAGGAGAAAGAAATTTGAGAAGCGTAGCACAATACACTAAATCAACGGCTTAGCTACCGGAGATGCATTTCCAGAGTCAGCGATAATCAAGCAGATGTAAGAGATTGTGTAAAAGTTCATCAAATTTGCAAATGCCTTGCAGATACAAGGAGAAGTAGAAGAGACACTAGAAGAGACACTGGAGCACCGACTCTGACAGGAGTAAATCAGCATGCTGATTAACTTCCATCCTTTTTCTCCATGTTGGCGCCCATGCCTTCGTGTAGGCTTAACTTGAAAAAGAAAAAATAATATAAAAGTCTCTCCGTACTCCTTTAAACTTCTGTCCCCCAAGATGTGAACTAAACAGAAGACACAAAAACTAGTAGTAGAGTAGCAGACATAGCGCATCAACTTTGTCATGGGCCTACTGGCTGATGATTTCCAGTGTTTAAAATCGTGGGAGCTGTCACACCCGTACCTGTACTGGGGGCGAAAATTGTACGGCCTACGTAATCCGCTTTCAAAAATTCCAAACCTGCCGGGCAACTGATGATCGCGTCGAACAATGACGTCTATTATCTAAATTAAATTGACAAAAGCTAGCTAGACTACGATACACTTTAAACACTCAGTTTACTAGCTAAATTCGATTAAACAATTAAGTACAATACAAATATAAACTACGATGCACTTTAAACACTCAACACATGTTTTTTGAAACCTGCCTGGCAGTGGACAATCGCGTCGATCGATGACGTAATGTTTCGACGCAGATTACATAGGGGGTACAATTTTGGTTTGACAGGGCCACTAGCTTTGAGTTTTCAGATTGCAACCAACTGAATTCCTCCCCTCACTCAACTCTTTCCACCAGTAAAATGGCGTGTATTGGCCTTTAATGTGTACGTTTCCAGTAAAAACTTCTCAAATGATGATGAATGATAAGGGTCTCTGATAGACTTAGGAATTGCATTTTGTTTTTTAGTCTCTAAAGGTCCTTTTACATTGAACACGATTGTTGTGATTTTTTTGTCATTTTTTCCTTTTGCGAAAAAGGGACTTTAAGGGTCGATTGCTTGCAGATTTCACAGTTGAAACCATCACACTTGGTATCTTGTCCTAGTCACCGTGGACGCTGTACATGTTAGGGTGACAATTCTATCTATAATGCCACGTGTGTGTGAAGATGAGTGGAGCTCCTTGCCAGCAGTTGATTTGTAAGGTAATTAAGGTAACGGAAACACAATGATTCTTATTTTTATGGGATTATGCAGTAATAAGGTCATTATATTGTATTACCTCCACTGCTGTGAGGAATGACCGAGACGTGTTTTAAGGAAAGACAAACTATCTGCTCTATTTTAACCACACCTTGAACACCCTTTTTTGGCTTTGACTGAACTACACATGATTCTGCATTCAGGTCTACGATTATTTGTAACCCAAACCCTAGTCCTTTATTCAAAGTCTTTTCAAAGGGGTTCACAGGCCGAGATTTGACCCCCTATCCTTTAGCCATCAAAGAAAGAACTCCCGAAACCCAGTAGGGAAAATAAAGAAACCTTGAGACGGATAATATTGGAGCAATCCCGCCTTCCAGGAATGAGGTGATGTGCACTAGACTTCATTTACCTAGTGGCCATGTTGGTTGTCATGCTCGTAGGTGTACTTTAGGTAGAAGTAATGGTTTTTCTACCGGCTTAACATCTATGTACAATATGGATCAATTTTGCTGCTGCCAAAAAGGCTATAAAATAAATATTGAATAATATAAAGTTACTTATAATAGGGAGGTTTATTGGGAAACATTAGCCATGGTAGACAGAAGAATACTTGAAGAACACGTCCATATTAGACATTAGAATCTGGGGGGTGGGTTGGTGAGCTGTAAGGATTTATGGGAAAGAATAAACATCTGAAAGTGCATGTTAAAGTCATTTTCTCCCAGTTTGTGATTTTTTTTTGCATGATCCGCTATCCGCCAGGCTTCAACCGTGTCAGTATTCAAAAGTTCTTTACTTGTATAAGCCATAGACCAGCCATATTTACCCCATCAAATATAGATGGATGAAAGTAAACTCAAGGATTGAGTGGCAAGGATTATTAAAACTGGGGTGTGTATATATATATATATATATATATATATATATATATATATATATATATATATATATATATATATATATATATATACAGTGGGGCAAAAAAGTATTTAGTCAGCCACCAATTGTGCAAGTTCTCCCACTTAAAAAGAGGAGAGTGTCCTGTAATTTTCATCATAGGTAAATCTCAGCTATGAGAGACAAAATGAAAAAAAAATCCAGAAAATCACATTTTTTAAGAATTTATTTGCAAATTATGGAGGAAAATAAGTATTTGGTCACCTACAAACCAGCAAGATTTCTGGCTGTCACAGACCTGTAACAGTGGCTGCATCCGAATACCTAGTACATACTATTTCTGTCTAGTGTCTACTACTTGACCATACTACACTTGACTGTGTAGTACGGTCTACAGACATGCGTAGAACGCCTCCGAACGCCGCCGAAACTCCACCGGATGTTTGGAGATGACGTATCTCCCCCCAGATGGCGGCAAAATTGACCTGTTTTCCGTCTCATTATCGTTGCTATTGAATAAAAAAATGTCTCTTCTACGCAAATGGCTCTTGGAATGGATATCTATATATATATATATAATATGGATATATATATATATGGATATGTTGGTGGTGTCGGGTCAGGCCATCTCTTCTTCGTTTGTTACAGAACTCCGTGTTGCATTCTGAACCATAGGGGACAGTGAATGACCTCCAGAGAGCTGGGACCAAAGTAACAAAGGCTACCATCACTAACACACTACGCCGCCAGGGACTCAAATCCTGCAGTGCCAGACGTGTCCTCCTGCTAAAGCCAGTGCATGCATTTGGATGATCCAGAACAGGATTGGGAGAATGTCATATGGTCACAATAAACCAAAATAGAACTTTTTGGTAAAAACTCAGACTTGTCGTGTTTGGGAAGAAGGATCTCTGTCTCCACTCCGTTACCTGTATTAATGGCAGCTGTTTGAACTCCTTATCAGTATAAAAGACACCTGTCCACAACCTTAAACAGTCACACTCCGAACTCCACTATGTCCAAGACCAAAGAGCTGTCAAAGGACACCAGAAACACAATTGTAGACCTGCACCAGGCTGGGAAGTCTGAATCTGCAATAGGTAAGCAACTTGTTGTGAAGAAATCAACTGTGGGAGCAATTATTAGGAAATGGAAGACATACAAGACGTACATACAATCTCCCTCGATCTGGGGCTCCACGCAAGATCTTACACTGCGGGGTCAAAATGATCACAAGAACGGTGAACAAAAATCCCAGAACCACACGGGGGGACCCAGTGAATGACCTCCAGAGAGCTGGGACCAAAGTAACAAAGGCTACCATCACTAACACACTACGCCGCCAGGGACTCAAATCCTGCAGTGCCAGACGTGTCCTCCTGCTAAAGCCAGTGCATGCATTTGGATGATCCAGAACAGGATTGGGAGAATGTCATATGGTCACAATAAACCAAAATAGAACTTTTTGGTAAAAACTCAACTTGTCGTGTTTGGAGGAGAAAGAATGCTGAGTTGCATCCAAAGAACACCATACCTACGGTGAAGCATGGGGGTGGAAACATCATGCTTTGGGGCTGTTTTTCTGGCAAGGGACCAGGACGTCTGATCCGTGTGACGGAAAGAATGAATGGGCCATCATGTATCGTGAGATTTTAAGTGAAAACCTCCTTCCATTCGCAAGGGCACTGAAGATGAAACGTGGCTGGGTCTTTCAGCATGAAAATGACCCCAAACACACCGCCCGGGCAACGAAGGAGTGGCTTCATAAGCATTTCAAGGTCCTGGAGTGGCCTAGCCAGTCTCCACATCTCAACCCCATAGAAAATCTTTGGAGCGAGTTGAAAGTCTGTGTTGCCCAGCGAAGGCCCAAAAACATCACTGCTCTAGAGGAGATCTGCATGGAGGAATGGGCCAAAATACAGCAGCAGTGTGTGAAAACCTTGTAAACACTTGTAAAAACGTTTGACCTCTGTCATTGCCAACAAAGGGCATGTAACAAAGTATTGAGATGACCTTTTGTTATTGACCAAATACTTATTTTCCACCATAATTTGCAAATAAATTCTTTAAAAATCAGACAATTTTCTACATTTTTTTTTCCATTTTGTCTCTCATAGCTGAGGGAAACCTATGATGAAAATTACAGGCCTCTCTCATCTTTTTAAGTTGGAGAACTTGCACAATTGGTGGCTGACTAAATACTTTTTTGCCCCACTGTATATATAGGACTAAACATAACAGGGTGGTGTGGAGCAACAAGAGGGCTCTGTTCTCTCTCCGAGCCAGGAGTCCCAGATGACATGTTTTAGGGGTTGACCACGGCTCAACTATTGTTAATTTCCTCCGTTGCTCAAGTCCTCCTGAGGAACAGGAGCGCCGGGGCCCTATGAGTGAGAGTTCCCTTGTCCTCCTGCACATCCATTACCCGTCTGATGTATGAGTTCACCAGGCAGATTGATGGGCTGAGCAGAGAGAGTTCTGGGGACAACTCCGGTCACAGCGGGCAGGAGGACACATCGAGGGACCGATGGACTGTAAATGTACCATACATGAATATATGAATAAATACATAAGTATTCATCTTTTTAAATATCAATATTTAAAACGTGCTTAGTTGTTTACTTGAATTGGCTCCTGCAGCCATTTCTACATTGTTTATTGAGTGCGATTCATCATAAGTAACAGGCTTACTTTGAGCATTACAAAGCTAATGCAGTCAGGGATCAGCTGTAGACAGATATGCAAACACAAACAGCCCTCAATTACTTCAGGGGGATTGCCCTTGTTGGAATGGTGTCAGACACACAAACAGCCAAACAAATCACTCCCTTCATATATATTTTTTCTCAGCCTATTTATTTATTATGGCCGCAGGTTGTTCCAAAAACAAGCATCATCCTTTCCCCAGAATTAGTATTCTTGGCCTTTCATCAAGGTTCGAGGCTCGAGGGTTATGAGATTGATTATCCATTAATTGTGTTTTCTACTAAAAGCCTTCAACATGCCAATGTATCTCTCGTGGTAGAATACATCCATTATCTTCTTAACCCACTCCGTAGAAACCATGCATGGCTGTATAAACACTTTGTAACTTTTGTATTCTGCTTCTAAAGTAGGAATCAGACCTGGACTGAATTTTAGATCCCAGACATGTTTTACACTTCTGCTTTGCTTGGAATCTTCACAGTCGGTCCTCCTACCTCCCATTAAGTCTAAATACACCAGTTCCTTTCAAGTTGTATATAAGTGATGAAATCGATGCAACAATGTGTCCCTCAGCAGTCCATACGCACACACATATAAACACACAAAAACAAACTCACTCACTCATTTTGGCATTCCAAAATAATGATATAGTTATATAATACAATAAATAATTCCCTTGCACTTGTCTCTGACTTAGAGGTGAGCTGCACAAGTGAACAATCATTTTCTTGTTCAAGGTATGGTTTTTATTTTACCGGTCAGGAATAAATTCAATGAAGCCTAATTTATTAATTTCACAGCTTTAAAGGGCTGTCCTCCCACATAAAAATGTCAAAAACATTTGACCAGACATTTTATTTGCTAAAAGTAAAATAAAACCTTAAATGGTAAGGTGGAGGTAGTTAGATAAAAGCCTCTTTACGGCTCACCTTCCTTCCAATGGAAAGGTTCCATGGTCACTAAACTAGATTGTATGCCGTCAATCAGCGATCATATGCAAGGGTTTTACTGAGGCCTTTGTATGTGAAGTGGGTTCATTCAATAATTTAGATCATATTTAAGAAAGGCTCCCTAAGGTCTGCGTATTCCGCCATCTTGCTCAGTCTGTAATGACTGTTCAGGTCGCCTATGAGCCCCGCTCCATCATAACCTGTTACATGACTAGGCCTGACCGTCTTTATCCATGCTAAACCCGAAGAAGACGCAGGTGAGCCGTCGTGTCTTTTCAACCCAAGTAATGCGAATGTTATTCAAGCCCCTGCACACAATAGGATTGTCCAATTAATTAAAATATGAGAATATGACCTAGGAGTCCTAGTGCCTTCGCATTGAGCTCTAGTGTAATATCATTTAGTTGGCAATATATCAAGTTAAGTAAAATATTTTTTTCAGAAGAAACACACTTTGTCAATTATAGTGTAAAAGATAGTTTTAATAACACTGCCCGGGTCGGCCTATCATAACCGATTTTCATAATCAACCAAGATGGCTGCCGCAGATGTGTCACATGTTGTGTTGCTCCGATTGGTTGTAGGTCTTTCAAATTGCTCCCAGAGGAATTTGGGTCCACGCCCTTTCATACATCTCCTTGGAAATTGAAAATATACTGTTTACGTTAAATTATGAAAATTCTAGTTGCATCCGTATGTAAAACTCACCCGAGCTGATTATTTTTTTAAATGTATTATAATTCTTATAATTCACAATATATTTTTTTTAACACAAAACAAAATATTTTCAAAGAACACAGTCCATCTGTATTATATCTTAAAAAGTGTGATTGGCCTTAATTTCTCCCTGGCCCAAGGAAAATGTGCAAGTTAAATATTTTATTCTATGATCACGGGGATAAGCACAGGGAACGTCATGTCTCATTTCACTAGATAATTAGTTATCAAATAATTTATTTAAAAACACATCAAGATTTATTTTTTCATTCCGGGTGAATATAATTAAGTATTATACACCCATTAGTTTGAATTTTTTTCCATTTCCTTCAGCAGAATAAATGTGTACAGTCTTGAAAGTACTTTTAATAAAAAATAAAAAAAAACGTTTAGTAGTCTGTGTTTGCCATATTCAAGAATTGAAAGACAAATTAACTGATAATAGATTGCAGTGCATAGCGTAGTCTGAAGCCACTGAAATGACACAAAGCAATAGCATGACAAGCTGTGCCTTTCAAAGGAGCAGGCTAGCGGTAAAGCGGGCTTTCTGCACCAACAGAACCGTATATCATTTTCTAAGTGGGTCCGTGTGTGAGCAGAAGGAAGGGAAAATGTATCCAACACACTGAGAGGCTAATAAAACAAGAGTATGACAGTTGCCCCGGGTCAGACAGATGTTAAAACAGTCGTGGTGATCATAACAGGATGTGGAGGCTTACCATGTTGCCCACATTAGAACACCATGTTGTTTCTGACTTGCATTGGTCAAGCATTTTAATTAATGATAGCGTTATTCTGTGCAAATCATTCATAATTACCAGTGGGATTCCTTCATTATGACCAGATACAAATGCCCACATGTGCACACGCAGGTAGGCAGACACACACACACACACACACACACACACACACATACACAGACGCATGCACACACGCAGCTCCCACACACAGCACACACACCCTAATACCCACACAATGAGATACATACTCATATTATCAGTGTCCCTTATTACTTTGGGCAGTTTGTTTAATGAAGTTGGGAATTTGGAACAAATTTTACCATTACCATGACACTGCTACTGCTGAATAGATTATGTTTACTTGCCTGTTGGCTTGCCAGCCACCTGTTTATATTTGTGTTTGTACGCAAGCTGCATGAGAGGATGTTTGTAAACGAAGTAAATATACATGTATTCTTTCTGTGTTGAAACCAATTAATGGTTTGCAAGAGACAGGATTAGTTTTATGATGAGTCACCAAAATATAATTTAAGTGTTCTTGAACCACCTGTTTCAGCACAAATTTAAAAACTGAGTTTAAGGAAAACACGTTTTGGGCAAAAAGGTCTAGTGTTTCATTCATTTTCTTTGGAATAATGGTGTACTTGTATTTAATAGGTTTAGGATGGGTATATTATTCTAGCATACCAACTCATTCTTTTTCATAATCCTGTCCTCTTAAGAACAGCGAGACGCTTTCTTTCAGTTTCGCTCTCCATTTATTTGACTTCTTTGTCTTATGATCTTGCCTCCCTTCATCTATGCATGTTCCTCTGCCTTCCTCCACCTGCTTTGTGTTCCGCTCTGTTTCCGACCGGCGGCCGGAACATGAAGAAGACTTGAGAAGACGGCGTTTCAAACATCACAGAAGCACCTTTCTGCAAGAAGTGGGAAATACCCGGGGGTAGAGAGAAATAGGAATCATGTGGTGGAAATACCTAGTCACTGCTACGGTTTCTTCCGGCGTGGTCGCTTGTCTGGAGGTGTTCTGCACACGTGACACTTCTTCTGCCACTGACGGTTCCAGGTCAGCTCGCGAGGAGAGTAGAGAGAGTAGAGCTTGTGTCGGCAGCATCGGCCTTCATGGCATCCGTTCCTGCTTCCATGGAGCACTAAGAGCCCGGATCTCGAATTGGCACTCTTGTTTGTTCACTTAATCCCTGAAGATTGGCGTCACTGACGTGTTTGTTTTTATGTCTATATACTGGAGTGTGGCTCAGACTATCTCCGGGACGTTCCTGCTACAATGCAAAAAATGCACAAAGAGGATGACGATGATGTAATGCAGCATTTTTTTCTCCTATAGGCAAATTCATTTTCTGTGCTTTTTGGGTACAGCACTCAAATGTAACCTAACACAAGATGAATCGTTTGACCCTGATTTGCGATGAATCTATTGAAATTACATGTAGCCATTTGTGTGGTGCTTTAAGCTCTTTTTTCTGTGTTTGGGCCCTGTGGCAAAGTTTATACCAGTAACAGTTGTTCTTTTGTTTGCTGTGGCATGCATTTCACAATAAATCCTGTTATCTGCCATATCGATTGGGCTATCCCATGGGCCTTTGCGCTGACAGCCACCCTGGGGAAGCTCACCTGGCCTAACGGGAGGACCAGGAAGGACTGTCCTGCCACGATAGCAGTGACAGCCAGCAACCGGCCAATGACAGGTCACCGCTGCAGTGTGCAGACAAGGGGTTATTGGAGGAGAAATTCAAAGTGCCCTTGTCAGTGGATTTCATCAATATCTCTCAGCCTGAGACACAAGTGGTTTCCCCTTGGGGGTGGACCAGGAACCACCCCCCACCCCACCTGAACTTTATAAATAGACACAAAAAACTGTGACTTTGTCGTTTAAGGCGCGGTCATGGAAGACAGCAGTGTACAGAGAAATAAAGTGGGGTGTGAAAAATGGAGGTTTGAAAGCGAAAGGAATGTTATTGTTTTCCCAGGTGGACAGTATGGCTGGTTCCACAATCAAATCTTATTTTCCTCTTAGGGCATCTTATGTCCCGGCAACTTTTTATATATGTGATTTCATTAGCGGAGAAGACTGTTACAGAAAGAGCTGATCTGGTGTGTGCCTCTGCGCACACACTTTAACCAGATAAACAATCGTCCCCGGATTTAGCAAAACAAGCACTATGCTAATTGAATGCCATGAATTGTTCAAAGTAGTCTCTGCGCGTCTGATACTAGTATTTTATGAAAGAAAATCCAAGGTTGGCTAGATGCCACTTCACCGGGTACTGCCCTTTTATTCAGGTTTTGTGGTTTATTTAACAACATATTCTTATCGTACCCCTTTATTTTGTGCTCCCCTGTGTGTGTGTGTGTGTGTGTGTGTGTGTGTGTGTGTGTGTGTGTGTGTGTGTGTGTGTGTGTGTGTGTGTGTGTGTGTGTGTGTGTGTGTGTGTGTGTGTGTGTTTCAGACAAACTGCAACATCTAAACCATCTAACCCTACCAAAATTGTATATGTCTGGCATATTTATATATGTATTTACTCCAATCTAGACACATTTACTTAACTTTTAGGACTTATAATGATTTCTTATGACTCCCTAAAACTAGAACTTATTCTTCCGCCATGTGCCTCTAATGCCGTGTGGTCGCTCCCTGGTGATTAAACATTAAAGCCTGTTCTGTTCCATGGCCTTTAGTCGGGCACTGAAGGGCAACAACACTGGAGACGAGGCCAGCGGCAGAGCACCAAGCAGACGTCCGGGCACCTGGGGGGCATGAACGGAGCAAATGAGGCCCTGCAAAGACATGCCTCCTAAACCCCTATCAGAGAGGGGAGGAAGGAGGCTCTTACCCCAGAATGCTTCTAATATAAAAAAAATAGCCTGTTTATTTATTGGCTGTTGTCTCTGCCTATGGTTCCTCTCTCTGTAAACTCGGTTGATCCGCGGCCAATGGAGAAGGGGATTCAAGAGGTCTCTGCAGCAGCAGGGCGGATCATGCCTTAAAGGAGACCTATTATGGTGTTTTCCCAAAAAGCAAACATAGTATGAGTTCCAGAAAACATGTATTTGAAGATGTTTGCTGGAAATATCTTTTGGTAGGGCAAATAAGACCCTTCAGGGCGATGCAAGACACCTTCACTGCGCGCCGGTGTCCTGTTCGCCCTGTCTGGGCTTGTTTTCGATAATGACCGGCGATGCTCTATACATTATCCCGCTTATTACAAGGCTACTTGCCAAAACGAAAAAATAACTTCACGTGGTGTGTCTTTTTACAATGTATTTGTTACCAGCATTCGTAGTGTTGATCAGCAGAGAAATAGTCCAGCCAAAGACGTTGACGTCGCTTAGCAACCGAAGACGCTGGGGTTGACAAATTACCGGTACTTGCAAAGTGATACCAAAGACGTCATTAGCGGCCAAATATCCTTTGTTTTTCTTGACAACGGTCAATTATACTCATGATTATACTTAGCAACGGTGAATTATCAAATATAATCCACGGCCGGAAGTTGTGAAGGGCCCATGCAAGTGAACGGAGCGTTCACGAGGCTGGAGATCGTGAAGACCGGGTGGTCTCCCGGTGGGCCGGTCCACTTTGAAGTGTATTTTGTGCGCGATTACGCGAATGAGCAATCGCGAAATGCCCCCACTCCCCGGTTGGACTCCTTGTCCAACCCCACCCCCCCCCCCCCCCCCACCATTAGGACTTACCTACCCCCCCCGCCACAGATTACTACCTGGTCTGTGGGAAACACTGAATAAGTCATCAGACAATGTCCAGAACGGAACTTTTTTCCAGTTCAAGGGTTTCATTCTTTTGTTCTCCATCAACTCGGCCTAGGGGAGACTGGTTTGTAAATGGCCCTTCAGAGTGTCTATTTAAATGAAATTACTCTTTCAAATTCAGGTACTGACGCGCGGTATACGCATCCTCTGTCTGTGAGGAGCTTGAGTCTTCAGTCTCCAACGCAGCTCAGTCTAATGACTTAGAGAGAGAGAGAGCATCATGCATCCGGCAATTGTCTTCTGGCAGAAGTGGGCTCTGTATACCCTTCACCCACTCACCCATCCGTGCTGTCCTCTTCCCCCTCTCAGTGGCTCACTTGTTCCATCGCTTTTTTGGCTCTCTGCAGGGAAATCATTATATTACCTGTCAGCCTCGTGAGATAAGAGGTCACGGGGTCCAATAATACAGTAATTAGCCCGATAAGTGGCTAATTAGAGGGGCTGGGAAATAGAGTGGATATCCATTCTGTCTGCAGGCACTCGTTTCTGCCCACCAGAAAAGCCTGAGGAAGAAAATTGTATTAAATGTGTTAAGTGGATATTAGTTGCCTGTTAACAATTGCATTATCTTTGAGCTGTTATTCATAGATGTAATTTGGATGGTTTTTACGGGGCTGGGGAACCTATACAGCAATACATTATTGCAGTGAACAAAAACAGCTTTGTATCTTCTACCTGTCACTCTTTGCAAAATAACTTCTTTAGGAATACGAGCAGAAAGAACTGTGGTATATGTTTGACTTTATAGGTTTATGTCATTCACAGTCTAGTGGGACAGATGTGTTATGCAGAGGTTAAAATAGGTACCTTATCAAAAGTAAGGAATTGTCGAGGCCAGTCGCTAATAGAGGTTGATGGATCCCAGTTCAAAAAGCAAACTAACAGCTGTAGTTAAAAATCTATTCAGGGTTATCCTTGATTTTTGAAGGACCTTAACCATGGACCCAAGGATGGGGTCTCTAAAGGATAGGTCAAGGGATAGGAGAGAAGATACATTATGTATTACTCTTCTTAATCAAATGTGCTTTCCACTTGCAGGTATGTCCAGCTTTTTTTTTTTCCCCATTGATTGAAACACTGCATGCTGTCACCCTCTCCAGCTTAGATAAGTGTCTGATGCTGTTAACCGTGGCCAGCCAGCACCATAAGGGCTAAGGGTTAGCGCAACTCAAGGAGGCAAGTGTAGAGCGCATTACGGAGGAATTAGACTTTTTTTTCACCTACCCCATACCCCAAGATCTATTCAGTTATTTTACTATATTTAATGACTAATATAACTTTTAAATAGAATAATTAATAAAACATTGAAAATGTAAAAAAAAAATCTGATCTATACAGTGTTGAAGTACAGTTGAACTATAATGATGAAATTCAACACTCGCTTATCTCAAATATATTTAGTTGTAACCAATATCTTATTATTGTGTGAGGCACCTGCACTCCTACCACAATAACAATTTGAATTCAACAAATCAAACTTAAATCTTCATGGCACTATCATTTCACCATTACTAATAGCATCTAGTTGTGAGACCTCCATACTATGGGGGTACTTCTGTTGAATCCCAACACTGTGTAACCCCCCCCCCCCCCCCGTCAAGTAGCCCATCAAGTAGTACCTCTCCCCTCTGTGCCTGTCATTTCCTAGCCTGCCGTGCTCCCTGTTCTCCTTCCTCTGCCTGCACCGACAAGTCCATCCCTCTCTATGATGTTCCTGGAGGAGCACTCAGCCTTTGTATTCAGAGCCCTGGACCACACTGGGGGTGGAGATGACAGCGCAGGGCACACACTGACACAATGCGCGTGTGTGCGTGTATGGAAGATCTAGATAGATGGCCGTTCAGACAGCAAAGGTGTGCCACATGATCTGAGCCAATCCATGGTGCAGGAGTGTTCTAGGTCTTGGTGTTTTTCAGGCCTCCATACCCTTGGTGTCCTTGTATCAAAAGGAGGTCTTCTTTATGACGCGGCATATGTCGCCGTAAAGATACATTTAGACACAATTCGAGTGGGAAATGCTTTTTCTGCTGATGCAGCAAAAATGTAATCTCCAGGAATAGCAATGTCAGATGATTTTGTTTGAAATATTCATTCTGCGTGGCATAACATGAACGTCCTAGCTGTTAATCTCTCCCTCACTAACCCATTATGCTGAACAAATAAGTATGTGGATAAATATCCATGCCAATGCACACACCCACCAAACACCGAAACATTAACACACGCTCGCATTCACAACAATAGATACGGCACAATGCAATCAGTTAAGCCAGTGATCCCAAGTGTGTTCCAGTCTGACTGCACTTTTAGTTCTGAGGCTGGAAGCTCAGCCTCACTGGCTGTGTGTTCCTCAGTGTTTTCCAAGCACTCACACAATTGTTGTGTGTGTGTTTATTAGCTTTGGTTGCGTTATTGTAGTCCATGCACTTTCTGCTCAAAGAAAACCATTTTTACGGTGTGTCTCCATTAATGTGATCATGCCAAAATGATCCCTGTTTGCCTATAGGTTGTTTTTTTACTCACAGTAGCTTCTTTTGTCTTGCTTGGTTTGATGTTGGTTCTTCCAAAGTGTTTTGAAGAGCCAGGAAAAGGAAAGGCCTGACGCCCATTTGTTTTTCGCTGGTGGATTTAACTGCTGTTGTTTGATGTGTCCAGTTGGTCTCAGCCTGATTTGTTCTCACGCTCACATTTATGTTTTCCATTTATGAGAAACTGTTGCATCGGATAAACTTCTTTGTGCTTCCTTTTCTCTTGGGAAATTAAGAAAGCTTCAAAGTTAGCATATAGGGTGCTATTTATCAAATATATGAAGCAATGTGGAGAGCTTTTTATTAAAACTTTTTCCCCATTAACAAACAACAATAAAGGCTGATATTCTGTCCGCCCTCTCCTCCCTTTGAATTCACTGAATTGATTGATGTTGCTCATGAATACAATTATCCATGATCTGCTTTTGCTAGGCGTAATACATTACTCTAGCTTTAAGCGTTGAGAATGATAAAATCGTTATATCTAATAAACACGTCCATTCTTATTATTCATCTCTGATCATTGGTACTGGAGCCTATTGCAGTTGGAAAGAAACAGCAACTATGGTGTGCCAGTGTGCTGAATGGTAGACTAACTCAACATTTGCAACAAAGGGCAGTTCAGCCCATCGCACTCCAATTCGTATTGTGAAGTGAGAGTTAACCAGCGTAGGAGGAGGAAAACCCTGGGGTGACCAGAATAGCATACACACTCCATGCAGAAATGATCCTGAACAGGTTCCTGAGCAGAATCCATGAGAGTTCAGTTTATTACAACTGAACCCTTCAAGGCAAACACCCATTTTCACATGCTCAGAAACCTACCCTTTTACCTTTTATGTTGCACTAGTTTGCTTGCTTATTGGTGGCACACACAACACATAGCGGGATTTGATTTCTGCCAGGTAAACCCTCAAGTGACTATCCAGTCACTAAGTTATCATTCCCACTCTAGTCAGTCCTGCTCTGAGTGTCATATAGTCATAGTGTCACACTCTGGATGAGGCATCCATCGAATTGATTTCTGCTGCTCCTACAGTGGAAAGTAAGTCTTGTTGTTATTTCTTCCAATTTCAGGGATTGGAGTTGTTTAAGAGAGGTAAATCATGTTTAGAGGTAAATCATGTTTAAACAGTTTAAACTACAATGACTGAAACCGCGTCACGAAAAATCTTGATTGACTGACACATTACACATTTTAATCCTGGAGATTTACAGCGGATTTGAGCATGAAGCTCTCATTCACGGAGGGGCCTCAAATCGGTCCCAGTAAAGATTAAGGCAGACAGTGTCGACAGACACCCACTTTAATAGGTTTCTGACCAGAAAGTTTGAACATAAGATTACTGAGAAATGCATATCCTCAGATGGCTTTAAAAGTTGTCAAAATTTTCAGCATTAAAGTCCTTCCGCAGATATCACTTGTATTAATAAGCAGAGCGTGACTTGGATAGGGGCATATTAATTAGAATATTTATGCACCATCAGTAATTTCTCTGATACAAACTTTCTTCTGTAAATCTTTAAGTCTCTTGCTGCTGAAAACAGCTATAGATAGATCAATGGCTGCACTATTTCTCTGTCAAACAGAACTCCCTGTGTGCCTTTTTCCGGAATTAAAATTGCCCATATTGATCAGTGCTCATATGTGTCTAT
This sequence comes from Melanogrammus aeglefinus, assembly GCA_900291075.1. Taxonomy (NCBI): domain Eukaryota; kingdom Metazoa; phylum Chordata; class Actinopteri; order Gadiformes; family Gadidae; genus Melanogrammus; species Melanogrammus aeglefinus. The sequence continues at coordinate 384,518 of OLKM01000126.1, read as the reverse complement.
TTACCCAACCACCTCATTAGTGGCGCCACTTTTAATTGGGCCTGGAAGCAAAAGCAGTGGCCGGGTCACCGCAGTGTTTGTTCTCTTGTCTCACTGTGGGATCAGGGAGGCTTCTCTCCTCCTGGCCCCGTGATGAGAATCACAGCGGGTTAGTATGTTCCTCTACAACGCTGTAAATTAGCCGGGCGGCAGCTAATTATCTTAAATGAAAAGGGCACACGTGGTGCCCTCCTCAGAAGCCTTTTCTTAGTGTTATTAAAAACGCTGCTTTAGAGATGGTATTTATAGAGGCTGAAATAGAGCAGAGATCTGTGTTTGTTCTTGTTCTTCCTTTTTTTCCCTGAGGGGCTATGGTCCGATGGAGCTCTAGACTAATCGGGGGAAATTACAAGGGATACAAACAGGCATGACACCATCCATAGTCAATAGAGCCGCTTCCCTTCAGTACAAGTCCCGTCAAAACACTTTCTTGGAGCTATTTTTAACTCCACATCTAAATGTCATTGATCATCCTGCGAATACTGGGTAGGCGTGGGAAATGGAAGATGAAGGCTCTGTCAGACACACCTGACAAGCTGAAGTATTGGAGCAAGGTATTTTGAGCGATGGAACTGCTGTTGAAGTAAGTACCTGGGAAATGTCAGGGCTGTATCAGAGACCCTGGCAGAGGGGAAGACGAGCGCTGATGGTTGGGGAAAAAAGAGAAAACTCATCTCGTTGCGAGAGATCACAGCACTTGGCAGAGTATCTTTGTCAGTACTCATCAAAATAGAAACAAGGAGAATTGAGTCAACATGCTACGCCAAAAAACACCTACAATATTTTCCCTCCTTTCATCTTAGTCTGCAATCCACTCAGCAGATACAGCCTGTGGCTAGCATGAAAGATGTTGCTCCTCCGCTTGCAACCCTACTTTTTGTTGCTTAATTGGACTTCTCAGAATAAGCAGAGTTAATCGTTGGCCAGTTGGGGTTCCAAAGGAAGACTTTGCCCAAGGCCCCTTTACAGGGCGGCGGAGGCAGCAAACGTGCTTTTGGAATTTATTAATTATAGTTACCGGTACTTGTTTATCCTGGATGCTTTCAAGCCCCCAAATAACTTGCTGCTGTTTGTATGGAATAGTATATTCTGTGCAATATATTGCTGTTATGATCCTCAACGGTTTAGATAATCTACTGTATATTCATTCATTACATTATATATGTTGGTAGGTAATTAAGTTGAATAATTATAAAATTGTTTAAAGTTTATAATCATACAAATATAGACTACATCATTATGCTCCTGTATATTGTTACGTGTGCTACCATTGAAATAGGATAAACAATAGGAATATACTGTATGTGAATGCTCACAGTATTCTTGATCCTTACCACTCTACAGTCAAAGGGAGCAAACAAAGGGGATGTTTAGTACTCGTTGTATATTCCCTGTCTAATCCTAAACCTACTGCAGTGCCCTAGGTGGCAAATCACAAGAATGAAATGGATGCACTTGCTTTCGTCTTTTTGTCTGCCTTTTGAGTCATAAGGCTTTCAGGCGTTAATGAGTTAAGACATAAGTGGGCGGAAAGCGATCTCCGAGGCTCCCACCAACCAACCCGGCCCTCAACCCACCCACCTTCCATCTCCCTGAGCCAGGGAGCCATGGGCTAACCAATGCGACTCAGTTATTTAGACTGTTGGCCCCTAAGTGAGACGGCGGGGCCGTGCCTGTGCTGCGCTGCGCTGGGACACACAGTCAAACAGAGGATGAGTCACGCTTTGCCCAGCCAATCAGCCAGTTAACAGACCCAGCAGACCCGCCAAGAGGTTTAATTCACTCACGCAAAGGGCTCGCTTTCCAAGGAGTTATCAAAGCATAATAACATTAATCCCCCCTGGCCTATAGTCATCGCTTCCACGGCTGTGAGGACGCTTGCATGTGTTGTTTACTGCGGTTGAGCATTTATTCCACTCGCGATTCCCTCGGTTTGAAAATGTGTGGTTTCTTTGGCTAAAAACACACTTTGCTTGTTCATAACACTGTGTTGCAGCGAGACGGGAGATTGATATAACCGCTTCTGATTACCCTTAAGTGCTTCTTTTGTGATCCATTAATCCAGACTTCGACGATGATGTAGCTCTCGCCAAGTTTACCAAGGATTGGTTTTTCACTTTGTTCAGACGTTCTCCTCCCCAACAGCGTGTCCTGAGGTGAGGTAGATGATGACTAACAGACTTCTGTGGCCTATATCGGAGTGCCTTGCGCCTATCGATGCTGACGGCCAATGTCATTGAGGGAGGAGAGATCCTTAGGAGGAAGAGGCGGTAGGCACAGGCGCTCTTGGCATTCTTTGTTTTTGTGCACTGGAGACCTTACGTCCACCCTTCTAACCAGTCCACCTATGACCCCCTCCCGCTATGACCCCCTCCCTCTGACATGCACACCCATGCAAACCGCTGTGAGCTTGGCTTCTGTGGCAGAGAAAAGCCATTAAGATGGAGGAGTGTCGACAGACCAACTCCCCGGGGTCATGAGGGGCTCCTTGTGGAAATTTCAATTTCACGTCTCCCTGTTGGGAAATGAACGACCGCCGCCGACCCTGCTGTGCCATTATAAACCTCTGTGTGTCTCTCCTGTGAGCGGTAGATCCCATCTCATGTCATGCGACGCCAAGTGTTTTGGTTTATCACAGATTCCATCTGATGTGAAAAGTTAATATTTTGAAAAGCCATGGCCCACATGCAAGAAGGTTGATGATAACTAGATGATAGTGAAATAGCAAAAATATTAAAATATACGTTTGTATATATATAATACATGTATATGTGTAGCAAACAGAAAGACAAACACTGTTGACTGAATTTGCAGGCATTGTTCATCGTAAAAATGTGTTTATACTGACAATGAAACACAGTGTTTCCACTGACTAACTCCATAGTGTTTAATTGGAATGAATCAAGGATTAGGATTAAAATATGTTAAACCCTGTCTCACGATCATCCTGTTGGTGAGCGGAGTGCATTATTTATAACACCATATCTAGAGCCTCATAAGCCATGTCTATAGGACTGCTCAACTCCTCAACTTGCATCAGCTGGCCAGCATCCCATAAGCTTCAATAATGCTAATAACTCGTACCATACTAGCAGGTGGAAAACAGAAATAATGTAAATATGAAATAGTAAAGTACATGAAATCACTTCTCCTCAAAACCTTTTTTTCTCTGTCTGCATTCCATATGAACCTCATTATCTCAGAAAATGATTCCAACGCAGGTTTATTATTTGGTTCCATACCAATAAAACAGGTCCCTGTGTGATTCAGTTTGGACCTAGAAAGAGATCGGATTTGTTTCCGCCCCCTTTCTCTCCTTTTTCTTTATTTTCCTGTCATTTGTCTGGACTCAGGCCCTTAAAGGATTTTCTTGCTAAGTACGAGGCGTCCTCAGTAGTAACATTAGGCGGCAGAATAGATGTAAATCTTGGCCCTCACTTCCATTCATCTTCCTTTTGCGCCATAGATTCTGTCCGGACACGCACAAGTAGATTTAATACAATTTTGTCCATTAAGAGTGTAGGAAAATACATGAATATTCAGGTATAAGTGTGTATTGATTGGCCCAGCTTTATCTACAATACAAGTATTACATCAAACGGCTCATGCTTTTTCTGCTGTATTCAGGTCTGTCCTGCAAAAGAGATGCTTAACCTCATCGTGACCTCCTGAAAGAATAAAATTAGTTAAATTAAAGAGAGTGATGAGGGCACCCTGTCCTCCACCCACTAGGGGCGGGAAAAATAATCGATTCTTTGATGCATCGCGATTCTCGCTAGAACGATTCCGTCTCGTTGCAGATATATAAATAATGCCTTTTTTTGTTGTTTTTTTCTTTTTTTTTGCCTGTTGCAACATTCTGTTCGTCAGAGAGGGATGATTTTTTTTATTTTAAAATTATTGAATTTATCTTCAGTGTTTATTGGCCAATTTGATTTGTCTTGACACGATTGCAATTCAGCCTACGCATAGCATGCGCGCAAACTCACAGCCAGACACAAGAACTCCTACTAATTCAAGAGTAGCTTTTTCTTTAAAGACATAGAAAAGAAAGATTCGAAAGAAAATACCTATTTTTTGCATGCTTCCATTTTGTGTTATAATGCAAGCTGCATTGATTATTGCGTTGTTCATAGAAAGTCATATTTGGGACAAAAGCTTTCCCTCTTATAAAATATTAAATAAGTTAATTAATCTGTTGATGTCTTTAATGATCATCACAAAAGTAGGAAGTGATTAGCAAACTCTGAGTAGCAAACCCAGATGTATATATATATTTTTGAAAATCACGCATGGAAAAACCCTACCACCCACTGCACTTCCCTGAGCTCCATCTTGCCACTCTGTCTGTGTGTGTGTGTGTGTGTGTGTGTGTGTGTGTGTGTGTGTGTGTGTGTGTGTGTGTGTGTGTGTGTGTGTGTGTGTGTGTGTGTGTGTGTGTGTGTGTGTGTGTGTGTGTGTGTGACTACCTGCCCATATGCGCGTCTGTGTGTGTGTGTCTGTATGTGTGTATATACTGTATGTGTGTTAGTCTGTGAAGGTGGACTTGGATGATGCAGTGTGCGTGATCCATGTCAGTTTCTGCCCGCGAGAGACTGACATGAATGAGGTGTGTGAGACAGGACCTAGCCATGCGGGTCAATGGACTGGGTGTTGGCAGGCATTTTGCTCACGTAATCCATTCAACTACACAAGTACCCTTTTAATTATCTCTATAACCCCCTCTGTAGGGGCAATGTGTTGGGTTGTGTAATACATGGCTTTCTCTGTTTGGCGGTCGTTACCATATGATGGACGAGTCCGCGGCCCCTGTGGCCAGCTGCTGATCCACAATAGCTGTAAGTTCTTGTTATGCTTGTTATCCTCCCACCTCCCAAACACACTTTTCCTCTCGTGTGCCTTGTGCTACCAGGCTATCGTTAATCTTTCCCTAACCGGCTACAGCTAGGAGCCCTGAAATGCATGCACGGAAACTAATGCACCCCAGGTGGCTTCACTCATCGTCGTTGGGTCTGTCTGTGTGTGTGCGTGTGTGTGGGTTTGGGTGGGTGGGTGTGTTGGGGTAAGTGTGACAAAGCTAAAACTCTAGCTGGAAGCTGGATTGGACATGGATCCTGATGCCAACACAACATCTCTTCTGTCCTCCAAGCAACACATTTTCTTTTTACCCGTTTACCCAGAAAGTGTATTGACTTTTCTACATCCAAAGTTGTATTGCTGTTTACTTGTCCATGTTGGACCAATAATTTAACCAATAGTAAGATGTGCCGACACCACTTAAAGTTGCAATTCATAAAATGTGAACCACCTTAAAGCTTAAAATCCCCTGAATGTATCTGTAGCCAATGCTGATAAATTAAAAAAAAAAAAAGAAAAAAAAAATCCCATCATATAAACTGATATATTCTACAAAAAATCAAGTCAGGCCAACCCTTTTACTAACATACGTTTTTTGGCATTTCAGTGAGGATTTCAGTATTGTCGCCTACAGCAGTAAGCAACGAGCAGGCTATTTGTGATGTGGGCCAGTGTTGTCGCCTGGTTGTGATCACCAAAACGGCCCTTCTCTCTTCTTCTGCAAAATTGGTAGTTTTTCTGCAACCAGCCCTTTGGCAATCTGTCAAATGTACACACACAATTAGTTAAAAGGGCATTGACTTTCTAAATAAGAGAGAAGCAACTTACTTGTCTCTCCAGTGGCGGATTTCTAATCTGCTGGTAATCTAGTCCGCCCATCTCCCCCGTGCTCTTCAAACACACACGCGTGGGGTTAACAGGACCAAACTAACAGGCTGGTTATTAACAAGGGCTTACTGCGGCTCTTGGTGTGTGTGCAAGACTCCTAATAGCGTAATTCAGCTTGTGATGGAATGCTAATTTGATGACACAATCGCACTGGGGGCACCAGAGGAATGGATTGGACTGGCTCAGAGCAAAGCCCAGGCAACAGTGACGTCTGGCTGGCCAAGGGCAACAGGGAAGGGGATAGGGAGCTTACACAAGCAGTTCATGTGAGAGACCATACAACTGCAGAACTGTGGAAGTCTGGTTCGGTGGCATCTGAATGCCTTGCATGGGGAGCCCTTTACAAAACAAGCTGGTGTGAAGCAGGGCCCAGCCCGGACACCTGGATCCATCGCGCACCACCATCTGGACCTGCAGGGATGAGCCGCCTCCTAAATGCTTCACCAAGCCAACAAGTCCATTTGGCTTTGTTCATTTCATGCTCAGTTCAACTCACTCTGTCTCTGTCTCCTTCTCGCTCGCTCGCTCTCTCTCTCTCTCTCTCTCTCTCTCTCTCTCTCTCTCTCTCTCTCTCTCTCTCTCTCTCTCTCTCTCTCTCTCTCTCTCTCTCTCTCTCTCTCTCTCTCTCTCTCTCTCTCTCTCTCTCTCTCTCTCTCTCTCTCTCTCTCTCTCTCTCTCTCTCTCTCTCTCTCTACTTAAAAAGTACATTTAGTCAGTGAATGCCTTCAAAGAGCCCGTGCATTGGGTGTGTTGTTCAGGTTGTATACACAGTGCTGTAATGGGCCTGATTCCGAAGCCACACATGTGCAGAATGTTAACACGTTTCTCCCCCATGTGAGGCTCGGAGGTGCCCAGTAGTCTAGCGACTCCTGCAGGGAGTTAGCCGACTGAGGTCTGATCTCTGCAGACAACCTAATAGCATTCCTTCTTTAACGGGAAACAAAGAGTCATTTGGGCTGACACACACTGAGCAGCCAAGGTGATTCTGGGATTTACACAGCAGCTTCTTATCCTTATCCCGTCACTAACTCCAGCGGCCCCTTTATCTACCATAGGGCCCCTTCGTGGTATTGTCTTAATTTCCAGATAACCATTCCATCTTTCTCTGCGCCCACCTTCACCTACCTACCTGGCACACACTCCCACAGACGGCCTCCACTTAAAAGTCCACATGCACACACAGCTACCCACTCACAACACAAACACACCCCGCAATGTCCCCGCGTTCCAGGGGTGTTGAAACTACGGGAGAAGGGGTGATGACTTTTGGATTTGGTGATAATGGGGTATTCGGATACACAGAGAAACGTTGTATAGATGCTGTTGCTTCTTCCTAATGGGTCTGGCGGTGGCAGACCCATCATCATTATTTGTTGTTTTTAGAATGGTAGCAAAGTCGTCGGAGTCTAAAGGGGAAAGAATTGTTATTTTGCCCAGCATTGAAATGTATCACTTCTTTCTCCTTTGTCCCTTCCCCCATCCCCGACCCAACCTTATGGGCTGTCGGCAAGGGCCCCCACATTGTCTTGTCCTGTTATAGGATGGGCGGGGGGCTGCACAGGGCCCACCGGGTCAACAACAAAAGAATTGTGTGGCGGTTACCCCGCTGTACGACAGATTGCTTCTCCAACCCCGGGGGCCAGGGGCTTCAACCAAGCCAAATGTTTACCATTCTTTCCATGAGGGCCCCACCTCCGATCGCTCACCACCGCAGAGCCCGGACATGTCAGACAGCTCGCCACGACCCCCTCTTATTTGAAATCCATCCCTTTCTTTCTTTTTCTTTTTTCACAAAGCGATGGAGAGGCGTACGTCAACAGATATTTCAATTTCCTAACCACATGAGATGTTGCGGCGCTCCACAGAGAGCTGCCTTCAGCGCGAACCCTGAACATGAGCCGGTGCGGTGTGATGATGTGGCGGCTGGGAGCGGGCTTCAGTGTTAGGGCCTTTAGACAGCACAGCCGCCGGAGCCATGACGAGCAGGGAATTCGATTGTCCCCGGGGCGTCTGGATGTTTGTGCCGGGTCTTTAGAGGATGCCCCCATGCTCACCCACTCCTTCTGTAATATAACACTTGCTGCTCTCTCCGATCTGTGTTCGGCGCCGTTAGTACATAGTTTCCATACAAATGCTGGCTGGACAGGCTGAGTGTGAACTTAGACACCAGACCCTGTGTGTGAGTTCCTCCCAGCCGAAGATCCGTCTCCACGACGGGGTCGTTTTGGTACAAACATTATTCAACCGTTGTTGATCGTCTGAGGGTTTGGTTGAACTTTTTTCTAAACATTGGATGCAGCAAATTTTCAAATAATGTCTTAAAGTGATTAAGGTAACAGAATTCGAATATTTATTACAAATAATGTTATTAAAGGGTATCAAGTTGTGTAATAAGCATCAACAAAGTAAGTTCCTTTAAATCTATTAATTAAATAATTTCAGTATTTTGGTTTCCTTCTATTCCTTCAAGCTGTTTTAATTGGTACAGTCTTTTTTTTTTCACAGATTTTTTAAGAAGTCCTCAACAATAGGTGCAAAACACTCTTCGATAAAGTGTTATTTTCTTATATTGTTCCATCGTTTATCACCTTTTTATTTCTTACCTAAGGAAAGGAGTCTTTACTGTGACAAAGTAGAGGATTAACTTGACAATTACTAGGTTTACATGCCCTTAAGAAAGCACTTTATTTTTTAATTCTAATTTATTCTAATGATTACTCCATTACTTTGGGGCAAAACACACACTTCAAAATCTATATGTGACACATTTGTTGAGTATTAGGCTAGGCTTAATTTGGACATCTATGTTTTCAACACTTTTGAGTGATGACTGTTTAAAGCTTTGCAGTGATTTCAGCGGTTGAGAGCTGAAAAGAGGTCTAAGCATTCTTAAGATGCAGGTGGAGAGGTTTCTTGAACGCAGGATAAACAAAATGGCTTTCAAACAACTCAGATATAGCCTGGATGTGCTGGGGAGGAATTTAGATTCTGATTGACAGCATGCTAGGACTGTATTGGAAGAATACAGGGGGGCAAATCTGTCTCATCCCCAACTGACTAATTTCCATCGTTAAACCAAAAATGCGCTGAAATACATAATTTATGTGCTACATATTCGATTGCTTCACCTAGCTTCAAAGCAGTGGGTTGTCAAAGTGTGTCCCCAAATACATTAAGATGCAGCATTATGCATTTGACAGTTAAAGCTAGGGTAGGCAGTTTATGTCATAAGTATATTTTTGTAATTTGTGTTGATATTCTCTTCAGATCCAGAAAGCAATCAAGAAATCGAGTGCTTTGACATAAATACAAAAAAAAGGGCGAAAAGTTTATTTCCAGCAAGCCTGTAATAAGACAGGCCAGCCACACAAGCTGATGAGACCAGATGTTATTTTAAGATTTTATTTTTCATTCAGTTCTATTTTTCACTGATCTTGGTTTCTGCCTCACCTTCTAGCTCCTCACCATGCATAGTAAAGTTCTCCTTTTCTTTCTCCGTGTGTGTGTGTGTGTGTGTGTGTGTGTGTGTGTGTGTGTGTGTGTGTGTGTGTGTGTGTGTGTGTGTGTGCTGTGGTGTGTGTGTGTGTGTGTGTGTGTGTGTGTGTGTGTGTGTGTGTTTGCGTGCGTGCGTGCGTGTGTGCGTGCGCACCCCGCAGTGTCCTGGGCAGTGCTCATCCCTCGCCTGGACCTGGTGATCTCCCTGGTGGGCGCGGTGAGCAGCAGCGCCCTGGCCCTCATCTTCCCGCCGCTCATAGAGCTGGTCACCTACTCGGACCGCCGGCAGGTGTCCCGCCCCATGCTGGCCAAGAACCTGCTCATCGCCTCGGTGGGCTTCATTGGCTTCCTGACCGGTACCTACGTCACCGTGGCCGAGATCGTGTCCCCCAGCGGGGACCCGGGCCGCGGCCAGCGAGCCAGCAGCAGGCGGCTGCCGCCCTGGCCGGCGCCGGCACTCAGGACTCTCCAACCTGAACGGACTTGGCGTCCGGTGACCGGGTGAAGGGTGGAGGGGGCGGGGGATTGCTGCTCGCCGCTCTACCCTTCTGGGGGGCCCCAGACGCGATGAGGTCCACTGGGCGGGAAGCTCCGGTGAACCTCGAACCCGACCATACCTTTTTCCACGCCCTTATCCTCCACCTCCTCAAACCGCCTGACTCCCACTCGACTCCACTCCGCCGGCTTCTCTGTGGCATCCCTTTCAGCGCAGCAGAAGACGCCATTGAAGCGAGTCCATCTCCAAAGCCAGGTACCCCCCCCCCCATTGACCTTAAGCCACACACACAAGACTAAGGACAATCAGGCATTCCCCTGGGTCCCTGGTTTCGAGATGACCGTGGGCTTTGTTCGCGGGAAGGCCTGTCCATGCAGATGATTTGCAGTAGGAGACTCTGGTGTCGGGTGTCAC
>OLKM01000126.1:293787-374304 GCA_900291075.1 Melanogrammus aeglefinus | reverse complement strand
GGACCTTCGGTGATCTCCTGGGTTGGGCGCTTGACCGTGAGCCAGCAGCGCCCGGCCCTCGATCTTCCCGCCGGCTCATAGAGCTGGTCACCTACTCGGACCGCCGGCAGGTGTCCCGCCCCATGCTGGCCAAGAACCTGCTCATCGCCTCGGTGGGCTTCATTGGCTTCCTGACCGGTACCTACGTCACCGTGGCCGAGATCGTGTCCCCCAGCGGGGACCCGGGGCCGGCCAGGGAGCAGCAGCAGGCGCTGGCCGCCCTGGCCGCCGCCACTCAGGCCTTCAACCTGACGGATGGCGTCCGGTGACCGGGGGGAGGGGGGGGGGGGATTGCTGCTCGCCGCTCTACCTCTGGGGGCCCCCGGAGCGATGAGGTCCATGGGGGTGGTGAACCCTCGACCCGACCATTCCTTTTTTCACGCCCTTATCCTCACTTCAAACCGCCTGACTCCACTCGACTCCACTCCGCCGGGCTTCTCTGTGGCATCCTTCAGCCGCAGAAGCCCCATTGAAGCGAGTCATTCCCAAAGCCAGGTACCCCCCCCCCCCCCCCCATTGACCCTTAGCCACACAGCAAGACTAAGGACAATCAGGCATTCCCTCTGGGTCCTGGTTTGAGATTGACCGTGGGGCTTTGTTCGGGAAGCCCTGTCCCATGAGATGATTGCAGTAGGAGACTCTGGTGTCGGGTGTCACTTGGGACCAAGGATACCGGTGATGGGGAACAAGTCCTTCGGTTGGGACAAAGAGACCCGCAAAAATGACAACTATACACGTCGGTCTGCAATGGAGCAATGTGCAAAGAAATTGATGAAGAGATTATTTTTTATTAGAAGATGAAGAGTGGTACATGTTAACGCAGATTAATTAACACACACTCACAACTAGACACAAACACAGGGGCAATATTAATAAACAGTATTATGGAGCATAATATTGGTCAGCATTTGAATGCATTGCTTGTAGTAATCAGATTTGGGAGCATGTGTGGCATTTCCAAAAGCCTTTTTTAAGCCAATCCAATATCCCCCGTTTGATTTGAAAAGGAGGCAAAATATTCACATACCAAGTAATTTAGTTAACAAATGAATGTTTGAATATTCCTCAAAATCCCAAAGGGCGAACCATTTTAAAACCCCAATTCAAGTGGAGATATTTAAAGGCAATGTTCTCCCCATCAAAGCATTGTCAAGACCCATATGTTTGCATATGGCACAAGGCACACTCCTCAACCATATCTTCCCGTTTAGCTTTAATAGATGAAGTGGTATATTTGGTCTGTGCAGGTTGTATAATGTAGACTATTTTCTCACATCAACCTTTTCACCCTTGACAACCTACACCCGCCCTTGCTTGCTGCTAAAAATTGCAAAACAAAACATAGCAACAGTGTAATAGCTGCTCTCAGAAGGCAGAGGCACTTTTCTTCTTACAGATGCTCCTGTGTGTATGTGACTTTGTTTCTTTCACACATAAAGTTTTTCATCAGAGAAACAGTTGCCGGAGCAGGTGCGCTGTGTAAGGGCGAACGGATGGAGACGGGAGTCTGAAAGCATCCAATGATAAGTCGCTAATGTCAGCCTTTTCCAAGTCCTGCTGCGCAAATTTATTCCAATGAATTACTAGGTTAGGTTTACTGTAGGTTGAATAAATAAAATCTTCAAGGGCCTCAAAAAGCGCTGGCTGCTGAGGAGATGTAGTGGAGGATATATGTCTGGGGATATTTATCTCTCTGGAGTCCAGAGGAAGTGCTTGAGAAAAAGCCGCTGAGCATTTGCTTTCTAAAATGAAACTGATTTATTTAACCTCACTCAAGTCCTCCTCAAATCCGTGTTCATGATTTATGTTACGATCTTTCTTGCCATTCATTTCCCCAAGAAACATGCATGGAGATTTGTTGTCAGCTGACGGTACGAGTGTTCAATGCTAGATCTGTGAGAGACAGTGGCAACATCAATCGTGTTTGTAAAATAATAGTGTCAGAGCGATAGCGTTTCCTCCTTCCATGCATCACGCTTCTGTTCACCAGGGTGCTCCGTGCGATAGAGTTCTCCACGCCGCGGCCCTGAAGTGCAGTCAATTCGTCCCAAAGGCTATTCATGTATAATACGGCACATGCATTAATTTCCTTCTAAGGTTCAATGTGGCCAATAAAAAACATACGCACAGCGGTGAATTTATGATGCAATTTTCCGGTACCCGTCCAGCGACAAATCAAACTCCCGTCCCATAACCCTCATCAGTAGTTTCACCGACCTTTGTTTGACACCCGCAATCAGACCCCCTGTCCCCAAAACGGTATCGTCATCATTTGTTTGCAGTGAATTCCTATCCTGATGCGTCCGTGCCATTGTGAACCATGGCTCGCTCCGCTGCATGGAGCTGGGCACAGCGTGATGCATGCAAACGAGCTATGATGTTCATTTGAAGGTATTTTAAGATCCAGTGTTAATGACAGCCTTCTCATAGTTTTGACCTGTATTGATTTGTAATTTGCACATTGTGTTTTTTTCCCTTTGACACAATTGATTTCATATGTTTCACATATTTGATGTGTGTGTGTTGTGCCTTACTGTTTACACATGACTGAAGAGATTATAGGTAAAGTTAAGAGTCAAATTCATGAATTGATATGTACAGCGCTGTACCACATGATAATTCACTGCTTCACTGTGGTCGAAACTGAAGAAATTTCTTACAGACGCAAGTTTGACAAACCAAGATTATTCCGCGGCTTTTACAGAAGGAACATTCGTCTTCATGACAGTCGTTGGGGAAACATCTCTATCTATCTGTATCATTCCCTGCAAAGAAGTACCATGACAACTGTTATTTTCTCTGATTTGGGTTTTGTGAAATATTATTTATCCAAGCTATAACTCATTATGTTGTCATTAGGATTTAAGTCAATTGATTAAAAAAAATGTATATATCACTGAAATACACTGAATTTTATTTTTTTTATTTTTCTTCAAAAATAGGATGAGGTCATTATTTTCCAAACATTAAAACTTGGATTGTGTATAGAGCCCAAGATCTGATCGTCTTCATAAACTAGAATGAAAATGCTGTACTTCTATTTTATTTAATTCACCATTACGGGTTATTAATCCCTACGATCAAAGGTATTTAAATTGGCAACAAAACAACAAAACAACAAAATCAACTGCAGGTAAATAAAGTTGTCCATGAGCCTAAACAAGCCACATCATCTTGTTGGCTTCACTAACATTTAGTATGAAAGGGTTGTGCCCAGGTGTAACCGGGCTGTACCTGTTCATGTTGACATATAGACATGAAAACAATGTTCTAGCTCATGATGACAGCAGCTTTCCCTTTACATGTTTATTACAAAATCCTCTATATTTTATTTTGTATTTAAGCATGTTCAAGATTTCAAGAGCAAAACATGAGAAAAACGTTCCATGTATTTTACATGGAAGTCGCTTCGTGGATAAAAGCGTATGCTAAATTCCCTAAATTTTACTATTTTCTGAACTCCTGGAGAAGTCTCTGAACCAATGGAAACCCACCAGGGGGGCGCGCGGCGGAGGCGGAGGCTGTTTAAAGCTCCATGTGAAAGCAGGCATGAGGGGGGGGGGGGGGGGTCGACATCTAATTCGTATAGACCCCGCAGCAGGGTTGTTCAGTTGTTCGGTATGCTGGGTAATGTTATTCCACAGGTTCATCTGCAGGAACGATTGGTCTCGTGCAGATGTTCAAAAGCCCCGGTGACCTCCCTGCAGAACCTTTTGACATGGTGACGGCTGGACATAACTTTGTACATCAACTGTTGTATCTGTCTCGACATCTTTGTACATTCTCTCGCAATCATCAATTTTTTAAACATTTTGGACATGGCACAGTGTCAAAACAGTCAGTGTGCATAAATGGATATAATTGCTATCATGTCAGAATGTGTATGTTTAATTAATAGGCTGCTTGTTTCCACAAGAAACCATTGTGTGAAGAAACTATATTTTGGAATCTGAGCGATAAGGTCATGCTTTGTGTATCGCATTCATGTTTTATTAATCCTTTCAACCATGTTCCTCAGTTTTATAGGTCAGAGAGGTAAGACATGGTTGCTTTATTTTAAAGTTAACTTTAAGGTCAACAAAATAAAAACATTTAATGATATTTTAAATAAATATATAATAAATATTTTGAAATAGAAGAAATACAAATTCTTTGGAAAAGAAACATGATTCACCTGCAAGGATAGATTAAGTTGTAACATCAGCACAGATCAGTTATGGATTATTATAAAATTGGGATTTGACAACAGAACATGATAAACTTCCTTAACAACATAAGGAAGAACTAAAGACAACATGTACCTCATTAATCTCAGATGGGAAATGTGGGTGTCACAGCATTGTACAGGACAGAAATAGAACTAAGGAGATATAAAAATATATATTTTAAATGAAGCCTGTAACTTGATGAAAACTGAATGAATAGCTGAATCCATCCATTACTGAGACGCTGTACCCCTATATGGCCACAGGGGGCAGGAACAGCACAGTCCCAGAGCAGAGACTATGGCAAGCACACATTTTAATCTTAATGTTATACTTCCAAACGTGTCGAGAAGATACCAAGGGAAGATTAAAAAAGAGAATTCATCAATCAGACTTCATCAATCAGACAAATGCAAGCTACTCCCAATAAAATAGACCTTTATACCTAAAACAGACTGCTCATTTGTCCGATGAAAACAAAAGAGAACAATAAAATGTAATGCAAGATTTTTTTCAGTCTCTGAATCTGCAAAGATTTTTGTAACAACTCCCCCCCCCCCCCCCCCCCCGTGTGTGTGTGTGTTGGTTAAGGCTATCATGCAGCTCTGTCCTGGGCCATGGAGCCTGCCCCAACAGCTGGGGGGCATACAACTGATCTGGCAATTCTTATTAAGTCCAAATCTGCATGTATCCTGCGCGGCTCCAACCAAAGCTTTGAGGGATTACCAAGGATTAGTCAGTGGATATTTCCTCTCGAACCCTATTGGCAGCGGATATTATAGAACTGCTGATCTCCGACAGGTGAGGGCAAAACAGTTCCACACTGAAGACATGGAACTGATGGTCAGGACTGTATCAGTCCAATCAATCCATTCTATATCTTTAAGGAATGTTATAGGAATGTTTAAGGAATGTTATAGAGCTATATAACTGTCTGAGAAAATGAAAGTGTTCTGTTTCTATGATGGGGAATGACTCAACAATGTGAGTAGCCGAGGGCTTTAATCAAAAAATACTGCTGGCCATTTAGTCTCACATGGAGCGGCACATGAAATCTCACTCAACCAGTAATAGCCTATAACATCTCAATTGCATAACCCCCCCCCCCCCCACACACACACACACACACGCACACACACACAGACTCACACACACACACACACTCACACACACACACACACACCCCCCAATCACATGCATTAACAAGTTCAAGGAGATCAGTGTGTGTCTCACTGTGCTGTCGTGGGCCATCTCCTGCAGACGTCAATCTATACGAGGGGCCGATGCGTGTTCTTTTTTCCATAAGATGTATCATCTACCCCAGATAGTGTCCAGAGAGCGAGATCCATGTGATTGTGAATCTTCGACCTTGGGCTTTCACCATCGATCGTGGCTTTGGTGAACCGACTTTCATAATGGATCCGTCGATCGCTGAATCACTGTTCTCCCGAGAGCAGTCATGTTTGCCAGACCCCCTCTTTGACTGACATCATTGGAGCCAAGACTTCTCAAGGTGAATTTGAGTTGCATGCAGTTGCCTCGCTACTTATTGTATGATCAGCATTTTGCAAGTTGCTGTTGACTGCATGCTTTTAAAGGGAAGCGTGCTTGCCTTTTTCTCTCCCTGTTGGCATCGTTATGCCAGCTCATTCATATGGATGCTCATTCCCTGCCAGCAGAAAGGCCGCATCTCTGACCTCCCAAAATGGACCCCTGCTAGCGCGAGCAAGCGAGAGTCAGAGGATGGGTTGCGTGTGAGTTGGAGAAAGGGAACGTGGCATGAGTCAATTGCAGAAAATAAATAAATGAGATGCTTAAAACAGAGTTGTTGAGGGAATTACGCAAACCTAACCATTCAATTATTAAGCAAAATTTAGTTTCTTAAGTCATTACCGAACCCATCAAAACCTGCAAATAAATATGAACCGTTATGAACAACTGATGATCAAATTAGAGCAGAGGTCGTATGACATGTTCCGCTGGGGCCTAGTGCCCTCAGGGAGCTAGGGGCCAAGGGTTGACTCTGTCACCTCCACCCTGTCGGGATAATCTTACCCGACCTAGCCTTAGACTCATTCATACGTAGAGATGGTGCTCCGCCGGTGACGTGAGCTGCTGCACACCACCGTAGAGAAGCCAGCAAGAGGGAGGAACCACGACTTTACATCTACATGCACACCCACGTGCCAAACTGATCCGTGAGTCAAAGTGAGGACCAGAAGTTAACAGGGGAACGTCTCCAGTGGAGTAGGATTGAGAATGTATAATCATGGTCTGTTCTCAGTTCCTTCATTCATAATATCATTACTTCCTCTCTCTGCCCTATGTTGTAGAATGATTTGTAGAAGTTTTGATCCTCTTTAGTTATCTTTCTGCCTGCATTTTAGTTTTGTTTTGGCACTTTTTTATTCTGTCTCGTCAAAATAAAATCCAGAATGTTTTTTCACACGTGGGCGTGTCTAAGAAACCTGACGCCTTTACGACCAATTCAATTATATTTGCAAAATATCTAACGCCAAGTACAAGCGAGCCAGAAAGTCAATTAAGCAGCTAGTCCTTCAACCCAATTGGAGTGCTTACAATTTCTAGTTCATCTTTGAATGTTAGAGCTGTGGACTGCAGTAATGTCGCAATGCACAACCCAGGTCATTTTGTAATGTTGAACACAAACAACTGTAAGTACAATAAGCAATGGCATCAACTTTGAATGTTGGAAATAATTATGTAAATGTAATATTACACAAAGGGGAAATACATGTGATTTAATTAAATGCACATAGGTGTTACACATTATGAAGTGTTTATGTCTGTGTTATTCATTTAAGATTAATTGTTAAACATTGGAGTTCACCTAAAGGGATTATTATATAATAGGATTGTTGTCTTCAAAGTGAACAGCCCAGCGCTAAAAAAAATAAAAACAATCAATGGGGGAAATGATTAGGCTTTCAAATAACATATCATAATGATATTAGGTTTTTCCCAAGAGAGCCTTATCTTAGTATACAAACAATTGAGATAAATATGATTCACTATGAGCCTGTAGTTGTTATGTCAACATCATAACAATGATATGATCAATGTATTTATTTTAATCAATTTATATATCAAGCACTTAATGAGATAATTGTGATGCTTTTTGCAAAAGGGATTTGCATATTCAAATATATTCATAATCAGAGGCTTACATGTGTTTTCATCCATTTGTTAATTTGGATATTGATGGATTATAGTCATTAATCATTAATTTTAATGAGGCGATCATCGAAAACATTTCATGGTTGTAATTCCCTTGTGACGACCCTTTCTGACTAGTGGGATACATGCAGCTTAACCACGTGCAACTAAATAGGTTTTAATTGGAAATGTATGGACACAAACCAAGAAGGCAATAACAATATGTGTTTCATCGGCTGTAGCATACTACTTTCCGAGTAAATACAAAAAGAAAAAGTTCAGAACATTCAACATATATAACATGGTAATTATAAATTCATGACTGCATAATTGTTAACAGATGAGGTTCAACATGGGTTGATCTTAATGAATAATGGCTTGGATGTGTCAGATAGCTGAAATTATTTCAGAATAAAGTGTACAGTATATTACACTGATTAAAATGCATGCAAAAACATAACTCAAAATTTTCATGACACATTATGTACTGTATATCAATATGTGGAAATACATTCCCAGCAATAACGAAGAGCAGAGTTGTTTGGGTCGCTGTCTAGCTAGCTTTTCTGAAGTCCACCCTTCTGGACAGCTCATGTGCGCGTGCACAAAGTCCTCTGCCCTTGGGGTTTCCAAAACCTTTTCAGACCGTGGCCTGAGATGATTGACACGGGATTACCACTGTCCTCACACTGTGTTAAATGGCCCCTTCACCATCTCACATACATATTCCACTTGACATCTTCCAGGGCTGCTTTGACCATGGTTTGATGATGTCTGTAGTGGACCACTAGATGGATGGTTTCATGGCAGATTATTGTGATGGATTGTTCACTATGGATGGTATAAGTAACTTGGCAGGGAATTTGTCATCTTTCATCCGCAGTTCACTACTCAATGTTGTTTACTTCCGTCCAATAATTTCTCCTATATTTAGAAAATGCACTTGTCTCGCTAATAGATTACATTTAATCCATCGCCTGGTGCTTTTTCATTTAAATTAATTGCTACATGTAATCAAAGATGTATAAAGACCATTTAATATGTTAATTTAAATCACTCACTCCTTTTAATAACCTTTGAGACCGGCATTCCACTTCTGTTTCTCAACTCTTCTCAAAGTCATATTTGAAAGGGGAGTGTAAATTGTCGTGATATTCCTTTTATCAATGAGGTATGTGAGCCCACCACCATTATTACAATTGAAATCTGTAGAGTTAAGACACATTAGCAAAGGCAGCAGGTTGTGGGTTAGGGACGGGGGTAGGCTGGTTGTGCAGGCGGTCTTCCTTAATGCATTCGATATTTTATTGGGTCTTAGCAACATTTCGCTAGAGAGAACTTTTGCTTTCAGAACATCGTTTTGGCAGTGTGGGGCTGGATCGCTGCCATGGCTGAAGGACTCAGACAAGGTCAAGTGAGCTTAAGAGAGGGGTCAGCTGGAGATGTGTGGATCTAGATGAGCACCCCATCCAGGCAGCTCTGAGACCCAGCCCTCGCTCTCATGTGGACTTTGAGGGTGGACAGAACACTGGGTTATTATATTAAAGGATTTGTTCTTTAAACCGAGACCAAATCATTCCAAAAGTCGTACAGATGGATCAAAACTGGTATGAACTTTTCTGAGGAAGTAGTTCACCATAGTTTGCCGAAGGTGATCTGTGCAATGTTTGACAAGTTTGGATAACAATTTTATTTTATTATCATTGTTCCCTTGTCGGTCTATATGGGAATCTAAATACCACCGGTTTCCCCCTAAGTGCTTCATCATTTTTGTAAATGGACACAAATCCCTACAATTTTGCCCTGCATGTTCAACTGAATATCTTCCATCTCATGGGATCTGGGACTGAATGCCGCAGTGGTAGTGTTGAAATAACAGAAGTAAAGGTACGAGATGCATGAAAAGGTATAACTCATAAATCATTTAAAAGAGGCTACTAGGGAGTTGCATGAGATTGCATGAATGAAATATAAGACAAGACTGTGGTGACCCACTACTACAATGATAAGACATTCACCACGGGACTGTACCTTTTAAGGAAAAGGGTTTTGGGATAACAGTTCCGGTTTAAGACAGTTCCGGTTTACGACAGTTACGTTTTGAACTCATGCTGGAGTAACACTTGTTTAATTGAAGTCGAGAGTAAAGCCGACTCGACCCATCTCCGTCTCTTGTCTCGTCATTTACCGCACTCCACATGACCAGAATTATAACCACAAGTAATGCATGCACATGCTTCGTGGCAAACCATGCCTTTCAGTTTTTGCATGCTTGCTATGCATCCTGATAGAATCTCATCAAAGATGAAACACAAACCCGCACTTGCATACAAACACACACACACCCAATACACACACAGTTAACACACACAAACATTCACACACACACAAATTGTCTATTTCCCCGTAGTATGATTGGGGGGAGGGCTAGGGCTATGACAGACAAGCAGCCAGTTTCGGTCTGATAAGCAGCCCAGATCGACACAGTCTCTACCCAACTACTTCACAGTAGTGCAGCTATTTGTTTGCTATGCTCACCAGGAAACTTGTGCATGAGGAATATGGACCTATATGACCATATAGGTCCACATTCCTTCTGGACAGGCTGGTAGTTCCTCAGCCTGAAGCAGTCCATGAGCAGTGCTTCCATATACAGACCTATGATGCATTTGGTTTTGGTGCCGTGCAGTTCTACCCAATACAGCATCTCTTGTTGCCCATTACTGTTGAGGGTGTTCTACCACTAGGCCTGGTGAAGTTAAAGTCTGTACCTTTTGCTGCTCCTATCTACTGGCTGAATGCAGGTGTGTTTGTGTTCCCATTTGGCATTACCGTAAGCACTGCCACATGTCTCGGTGAAGAATTTCTGTTTTTCTAAACTGTGCTTGTGAATGTTTTTGGTGGATATTAAAACACCCAATCCAAGAGACGTCTTGCATTTAGTGTGCCCACGCTCACACGCTCTCACTCTCACCCATCTGCAATTGCATGTTGTCAGGCTCTCTGATGGAAAAGTGGTTTGCTTGCTCATCAGGCAACCCCTCTGCAGGAGGGCTGGACCACTGAGACCCATCACAGTCACAAACACAGGCCTCATGCCAGACTCTGGATACAGCAGCCAGAGAACGAGAGAGAGAGAAGAAGAGGGAGAGAACGAGTGAGAGAGAGAACGAGAGGGAGAGAGAGGGAGAGGCAGAGACGCACACACGGTGAGGGAGAGATAGAGACGGAAAGGGATCGAGAGAGCCAGGGAGAGTACGATAGAGCAGGAGGATTAAAGATCAGCCTGTACAAAAATAAAGAGACCAACAACTGGGGGTTGAAGGTACATACGATTGGTTCTTTAAAAAGCCAGTCGAGAGAAGGAAGGGAAAATGGAAGAAAGAAGCTTGGCAAGGTGAAACGAGAGAGATACATGAACGGAGAGATTAGGGGAAGCTGGCCATCAGGAGAGAGAGATGGAGAGCAGGGGGGGGAAGAGAGAGGGAGGCGTAACTGTCAGCGTTCATGTCAGTCTTTGTCTTGTTTGTGCGGGTTTGCTCGTCATTAAATAATGAGCCGAACTTTGGTTATTGTGGTGGGACACAACAAACTTGTTGTGTTTCCCGGTGTGCGTTTTGTTGCACACTCAGCTCCGTCTCATGCGCTTCATCTCTTGCATGTTTAACTGAAGACCGAAGTTAAGTTATAAGAAAGTGAAGCAAACTTTTTTTTTTTCTTCAGTATAGCAGCCGATAAGGTGTTGCTAATGCTAATACACATGCGATTTTTTATTACGCTTACCTTCCTGTATTTGATCTTTTATATGCTATATTTTAGGAAATACGAGTTGACGGATGTATTTAGACATTTTTGGTTGAATAAATCTTTAATGGTTGCAGTAATCTGTCTGAGTGTATGGCCATAATGGTCGATTAGCATTAATTTTCAAGGAAGGTGAGGATTCTGTGTGGTGAAAACAGAATAAGCCAGCAGTAGTTAAAGAGCAGTGTTGCTCGGGGTTACGGGAGGGAGCTACCGGAGGCATGGCTGGCAAGTGACTGGAACGTGAGGATATTAATAGATTTTCTTGGTGCTAAATTTAGCCCCTGCCACACGTTTCCAGACAGGCGACTGGGTAAGCCGTGAGATGCAGCAGAACACAACGTTGGGCTGTTTTTAGTAAGAGACACTGCAGGGGAACAACAAGCCATCGCTTAGTCTGAAGTATTAAGATATTATTAGAGTGGTGGGATTGTCGTCTGCACAGACCATCAGATTATCATCTGTAATAAGCACCAATTGTGATATAACTAGCCAATCATGTTCGATCTATCACAATTACCAATTATGTTCATTATAGGGTATATATATTGACAGTTTTATAATGAGCTTTATAAAATAGGGGTCGTTATAATCTATTGGTATGTTCTTACGTGACATTTTTTCAAAGGGCCCTTATTTTATCACCAGGTGTGAGTGTGATAAGGCTTGTAATGGCTAATCCCAATCACACCTTGTGGTAAAATAGGGGCCCTTTAAAAGGTTTCTGAGCACTGGTCAAAGCACAATACAAATTATTATCATGCAGAATGTTTTGCACAGCGCTAGACCAGTATAGTAGCAGTCAGTGCTCCATTAATATGGTCACATGTCTTCGAAAACGGCTGGCTTATTTTTAGCTCGAGGAATCACCCTGAAAAATGGACTATTTCCAGACATTTTCTTGCAGACATAATGCAACCGATGTGTTTCCGAGACAACCGGTGATATAAAATCGCCACGAGCGGAATAAATCGCTCCCACTTGTTCATAAAATATGGAACAGAGCCCACCGCTCAGCAGGTCACTGACAACGCTGTAATGTTTCTTCTGCTATTCATCAGAGACCACAATCATTCATCTATTTACAATTGTTGGCCGTCTAGACGGCACGGTTTTGAATCGCATACCCTAGATCAATCCCACCAGGCGGTTTGCATTGAGATTAATGCTGCTGTCAGTCTACTCATGAGCCGGGTGGCCAAGAAGGAAGCATAAAAAGTCAATGTGGGGTGGTACAGGGCTGCTCCATAAACACTGTGACTCAGCGTTTTCTCAGTATCATGACAGAGCCCACCGGGTCGACCCCAAACAGAGATTGTGTGATAACGGCCAACCCTAAACCCGTGGATGGAACTCACTTCATCCCAACCCCACCAACAAATACACAGAATATATGCCACTGATAACATAGCTATTTCCAAAAAGATTTAGTGAGTGAAAAATTCTCTCTCTCTCTCTCTCTCTCTCTCTCTCTCTCTCTCTCTCTCTCTCTCTCTCTTCTCTCTCTCTCTCTCTCTCTCTCTCTCTCTCTCTCTCTCTCTCTCTCTCTCTCTCTCTCTGTCCCCTCTATCTCTGTGCATTATACAATCCTGGGAGAGTTCAAGCCACTTCAACATCCATTGCTCAAACACATACATAGCAGGCACACATTCAAGCATGAACAAAAAAAACCCCACCCCTATCTCTCTGTTGCGTGGTGTCAGATCTGATTTTCTCTCTTTTCTTATTGGCTTACTGCATTCAATTCACCCGAGCATAAAATGTTGGGGTTTAACTAAATAAACAAATATGTGGGGATTGTGCACTCCCCTCAAAGCAAACAAATATAATTTCCTAATGATTATTTATTTCTCATGGGCCCCTTTAGTGTTTATTGTGGTCTTATCGTACCATACACCAGATCGTCTCTGCATTTCAATTGTATATTTAGGTCATCTTGTAAATGTTATTGCCTGCAAACACAATCATCAAAGAAACCCATGCTAGCTGTGCAACAGTTCTTTAAGACCGAATACCTGGGGATCAAAGCAATGCATTTCTGCTCCAAACCTCATGGTTACTAACATAAATACAATGAAGCTACTTACTTAGCTTCGTTATTTCCCCGATATGTATATGTTTTGCTTTTATTCGTTTTTATACGTTGTTTTGAAGCAATTAATGGAATTATTGTGGGGCCAGAAATAAAGTTCAAAAGTTGTCGTTACAGAAAGGGTAAATAAGGAAAATGTAATTTAAAAGAAATGCAAACAAAAATTAATAATGCAGCTAGATTCGGCAGGTGTTAGATGAATAGTGTTCTGCAAACTTTTAGTCATTGTCCCATGACCAGATATTTCCCCTATAGTTCTCATTCTCACTTTTTCTCATTGAGTTTACAAATCTCTTCAACAAGAAGCAAATGACACATATACAGACAACATAGAAAAAATGGGTGTAAAAATTCAAGAATAGATTTTTTATAAAGGTATTCTATTTTTATGATAATATCCTGGATTGATACAGCCCCTTCCAGGGGACACATGGACATATAGACATAGGAGACAACAATATATCAATACAGGAACAGAAAGATAAAGCAAGGTTACAGAGGTCTGCAGAATTGAATGAGAGCCCATAGGCCTTGTTGAACAGCGACACTCTCCAATGTTTCTAAAGTGGCCAAAGATGCAGCGTTGCAGATCTTTGCCAGGAGAAAGAGCTCCCTGCTGGGTGGGGGCTTCCCCACTGAAGGCTCTGTCCTCAATCGTCCGTAGGGTGGTGCCTGTCTGAAGACCACAGATTCTGTGATGGGTTATGGGGGTGAAGAACATCTGATAGGTCCTGGGGGGAAAGGGCATGGAGGGGTTTGTAGGTAAGAAGAGGAGCCAGTAAAGGGGTATGGTGGTTTGATGTGCTGCCAGGGCTAGGTGTGGGTAGGAACCCTGGCAGATGAGTTCTGCACATATTGGAGCCTATCCAGCGCTTTGCTGAAGACTCTGGACGGGACTCAGCAGTTATTCAGATGAGAGGGGATAAGGCATGGATGATGATCTCAGCCACAGAGTCTGAGGGCGTTGGCCGGATTGTTGAGATGTTTTGAGGTGGTAGAAAAAGGAATTGGTGATGGATTTGATGGTAGACTGAAATGAGAGGGTCGGTTCAGAATAACACCCAGGTTCCTATTCAGGCCTTAGCAGCCACTTCAGTGAATGAAGTGCAGAGACTTCCACCAATCAAGCAACAGTTTTCTGTAAAGCCTTTAAAGTGGCAAAGGCTGAGTATTTAAATACCCTTAAACCCAATTATGTCTGACTGCAGGAAACAGACAGCAGGAGAAAGCCCTGCAAGTGCTGGACAGAAGGAACACACACGAAAGAAATGCAGCATGACAATTGTTGTGTTGTCTTGTTATTGAGAAAAAATAAATCAATGGGTGGGACTGAGTGGCAGTCCAACATTTAAAGCATTGCTGAAATGTTAAGCTGGATGCTTTCGACTGGTGCCAAACATCAGCAGTATCGTTAGCATTTTGTCCAAAATATATTTTATTAAAAATGTTTTGTGTTGAGTGATCAATCCACAATTCAATATCTAAAGATGACCAGGCCTATGTACCAGTTGTATATTTTTGGGGGTTGTGTACTATACCAATTGTACCCAACAATGTTCAAACCAAGAGAAATCAATGATATTTATTTCAATATTGTTCTAGCTGGATGTGCTACTCTGAGAAGTATCTCATACAAGCCACTACGCTCTAGCAGAGTTTCCCACGCATACACTTCACTTGTGCAGGTCATTATTTTATCTGTCCGAGAGAACGACGACATTTGCGATACATGGTGCAATTATTTTTTACTTTTTAATTAAGCATCTTATTTCATTGTTGAGCTGCCACCACAGCATCTGTGAAAAGAATATAATCCCTCCGGAACGCACAAACCAATATTCAGAAATACCAAAGCCATAACCCTCTTAAAGAGTAGTCCTATGTGTGTAGCCGTTTTGTAGCCACCTTTGTACACATTTCAGAAGTCAGTTTATTCCATATTATATACAGTCTATATTAAGCCAGTTCAACCTGTATTATTATCTCTTTGTCTATGTCTGTGTGTTACACCCACCCTGGAGATCCACTGGCAACAACAGTTCTTGACCTGTGTTTTACTGTGGTAGAGCTAGCGAGATACACTTCTAAAAAGCTCTTAGAACCTTTTTAAGTTGAGAGGTTGGTTACCACTTAGGAGAATCTAATTATGTGGGGAGTACTCTTATGTGGGCAGAATGTTATAAAATCAAAACAATATTCAAAATGCTCTTTCTGTTGGATTGTCTTGACCACTGAACAGCGCTGGGCTACTCCACATAACATTATCTGAAGCTATTTGAAGTTTATTTTACATGCAAAAATGTTATTAGAATGAAATGACGAAAAACTAATAAACGTGACTTGACAGAATGTCAACAAAGGACATAGTTTGTTACTGATTTGATTAAGAGACCCCTAGCATCAGGAATTATGTATCATACATAATACTACCGGACAGGATCTAGCTTAAAAATCGGGGAGATGGTTCCAAATAAGATGCTTAAAACCACTATTTAAGTTTTAACATCCTAAAATATAAATATATACATATTCCAATGGAAAGACTCCATCAGCATCTAAGCAGAATTACTCGTACTAACCATGATAACGCTGAGAAGTGCGACCCCTTGATGTTTCCAAACTTCCCCAGTGTTTGCTACATCATTGTATCACATGTCAGCCGAGCAGAACGGAGTCTGATGTCCCTGCAGCGCTTCACAGAGCCTCAGTGTGCTGAGAAGGTTTAATCCAGAACTGTTGTCAGGTTGCATTCATCTCTGGCTGCATAACAGAACGCTGCCAAGGCCTGCTGTCTGCTTCTGAAACAGTAATGGATACCCAGGGCCCAGGCTTGGTTAAGTGCTGACTAGAGTTTGGCGGTAATGATTGACAAATCCGGTGTAGCCCATGCCCTACTCCCCTTGATAACTCATCCTCGACCTATCAAAACACAACACAACACACACCTTTTTATCCATCAGTGTTAAGTTCCAAAATGGTTACGGTCTTGAGACAGAAAGGGTTGCCGGAGGATGTGGAAGCCCAGGTTTTTTATATTTCAGTTCAGATTTATTAGAATCTGAAACACCAGGGATGTTCAGTGTTGGGCCACAAAACAACTAGCTTCTTGGTAGACTGCAAAGAGACATAAATCTTTGTCAATGTCGATTGTTGTCTTATATTTTCACAGAGTATCATGAGACACATTTGCTTTGGAATATCAGGATAAATAATGCATGAGTCAAAAGAAGCTCCAGACAGTCAGTGATTAGCCAAGTGAGAGACACACTGTTTTTATAAATCACCCTAGACTAGAAAAAAAACACAATAATTTTCTTTATGTCTGTGTCTCTGTCTTTCCATCCCCCACATCATCCTCTGGGTGCCATGTACCATCCGACACTATCAACTTTACCACGACACAACAGCTTAGATAGTAATCTGACTAGAGAATGTTACCACACACGTTATTCAAACTTTTTTTTTTTAAAAAAGATGTCTTTCCATAATTGTGTGCCATGTAGTAGAAACATGACAATTAGCTGTTTCCCCACAGCAAACAAACCTCAAAGTTTATCGAATGTAAATGAATGCCAACTATGGGATTTACATTTACATTTAAATTTAGGGCATTTAGCAGACACTTTTATCCAAAGCGACCAACAATAAGTACATTTGTCATAAGAAGTGCAACAATATATCGCTGTCGGTACAGAAAGGCTGTTCATAGAACCAAGTGCAAGTACAACAATCGTTAGGCTAACCAATTCCCCGTGTTACAGCAATGATAGCAGCTACTGCAGTTGCTACACAGTTAAGTACTATAATACAATACAATACAATACAGTGTTCAATGGTGGCCAGAGGGGGGAGGGTGGCTATGCAGAGTCGAGGTGGACTCTGAACAGGTGAGTCTTGAGTCTTTTTCGGAAGATAGTGAGCGACTCTGCGGTCCTGAGAACGGCAGGGAGCTCGTTCCACCACTGAGGTCCCAAAACCGAGAAAAGTTGTGACTTTAATGAACGACCTTTGCTAGCTCTTAGTGATGGCGGTACCAGACGTCCAGCTGAAGTAGTTGAGCGGAGGGATCGAGCTGGAGTGTGTGGCTTTAGCAATGCTTGGAGGTAGGCAGGGCCAGTTCCATCGAGCATCGGGCAGTTCCATCGGCAGGAAGGCCAGCCAGGAGTGAGTTTCAGTAGTCGAGGTGGGAGCTGACCAGTGATTGAACTAGAAGCTGAGCTGCTTCCCTTGTGAGGAAGGTCCAGATTCTGCGGATGTTGTTAAGTGCAAATCTGCAGGATCGGGCCACCACAGTGATGTTTGCGGTGCAGCATAACTGATTATCCAAAACCACACCGAGGTTTCTGGCAGTTGGATTAGGAGATACAGTGATGTTCTCAACGGTGACCAGTAAGTACATGTGGGCAATCTTTCCCAGGGATTATGAGGAGCTCGGTTTTGTTGAGGTTAAGCCTCAGGTGATGGGCAGTCGTCCAGGTGCTGACGTCCGCCAGATATTCCGACATGCGTGTTGCAATCAGGGCTTTATCAGATGAGGGGAAAGAGAGAAATAGCTGAGTGTCGTCAGCATAGCAGTGATAGGAAAAGCCGTGTGATGCAATTACAGAGCCCAGAGATCTGGTATAGAGGGAGAACAGAAGAGGCCCCAGTACAGAGCCTTGGGGGACCCCAGTTTCAAGCGTGCAAGGTTTAGACAAGGAGCCATTCCATGTCACTTGATAGGTGTGGTTCATCAGGTAGCATGTGAACCAGGAAAGAGCAGATTCAGCGATGCCATGTTCAGCAAGAGTGGCAAGGAGGATCTGGTGGTTCACCGTGTCAAATGCTGCGGACAGGTCGAGGAGAATAAGAACCAATGAGAGGGATGAGCTCTGGCAGCACGGAGGGACTCAGTCACTGCAGGGAGAGCCATCTCAGTGGAGTGTGCCTTCTTGAAGCCGGACTGGTGAGGGTCAAGCAGGTTGTTAGATGAGACATAGGAGGACAGTTGGTTAGCATTGGCATGTTCCAGTGTTTTAGAGAGGAACGAAAGAAGAGATACCGGTCTGTAGTTCTGGATGTCGGTTGTATTAAGAGTTGGTGTTTTGAGGAGAGGCTTTATTCTGGCAGTCTTGAAAGATGCTGGAAAAATTCCTTAAGTGAGGGAGGAGTTGATAAGTGAGGTGAGAAATGGCGGAGGTCGCTTGAGACATCCTGGAGGAGAGAGGAGGGGATAGCGTCAAGGGGGCAGGTGGTGGCATGGTTAGATGTTATTATTCTGTTGACCTCGTCAGAGGTGAGAGGACTAAATTGGGTAAAGATGGAGGAGGAGGGGATTGGAGGAGGGAGGATGGAGGCAGGGATGAAAGAGGAGCTGATGTACTTCACTTTCTGGGTAAAGTAGGTAACAAAGTCATCAGCAGTGAGGCAGGAAGGAGGTGGGGGTGAGGGAGGGTTGAGGAGGGTAGAAAACAGGGAAAACAGTTTCCTGGGGTTTGAGGCAGAGGAGTTGATTTTGGTCCGGTAGAAGGCAGATTTGGTTGTTGAGACACTAGAGGTGAAATCAGAAAGAAGATAAAAGATAGTGGGATAGATCATTAGGACAGTCTGATCTCTTCCATTTCCTCTCAGCTGCCCGCAACTTTGTTCTACAAGTCCGCAGAGGATCGTACAGCCAAGGAGTAGGGGGTAAGGATCTGCTGGTCTGGAGTGGAAGGGACAGAGGGAATCCAAGGAGGAGGGGAGGGAGGATAGCAGAGTGTCTAAAAATTCATCTGTAGATAGTTGAGCGAATCGTTCGATAGAAGGTAGTGAAGACAGAACAGTAGAGGCGAAGGTAGAGGGAGAGAGGGATTTGAGGTTACGGCGAGTGGTGACAATGCGGGGACTAGAGAGGATGGGAGGAGAGGATTTCAAAGGGAGAGAAAAATCTACAAAGTGATGGTCAGACACGGGGAGCGGGGTAACGGAGAGATCAGAGATGCCGCAGGACCTAATGAATATTAGGTCAAGCTGGTCCGGCCCTGTGTGTGGGAGGAGAAGGGGTTAGTGTTAAGTCAAAGGTGGCGAAAAAGTTGGTTAGTTCAGGTGAGTGCAACTTCTCTGGCAGGATGTTGAAGTCGCCGAGGATAACGAGTGGTGTGCCATCCTCAGGAAAGCAGCTGAAGGGCGTCCATCTCATCATAGAAGTCACGGAGGGGACCTGGAGGACGGTAGATCACCACAATGAAGAGCTTGATAGGAATGGTAACAGTGACAGCATGGAGTTCAAACGCAGATCTGGCCGGAAGGACCTGGTAGGACCACATGGGCGAGATGAGGAGTCCGGTCCCTCCTCCTCGCCTGGATGGTCTAGGGGTGTGCGAGAATGAGTAGAAGGTGGAGAGGGCAGCAGGAGTAGCAGAGTTCTCTGGAGTGATCCAAGTCTCTGTCAGGGCCAGAAAGTGAAGGGTCATGAGGGAGGCGTAGGCTGAAATCGAGTCCGCCTTCTTGACCGCCGATTGGCAGTTCCAGAGTCCTCCCATCACCTCAAGGTCAGTGTAAGCAAGGATAGGTGGATGGCACAGATTAGATGGGTTACTGCCCCGAGCAGAGGAGATACGGTAATGCCGTCTTCGGGTGGGAATCCTGACAATGAGGGAATTACGATACATGGCTACAATAGGGCAGGTGACCTCCCCGGGCTTCCTCGAGGGACTCCCACAGAGAGACTCCCTTAGTCTTTGTTTCCCGGGTCTTCCCACAGCGAGACTCCCTTAGTCTTTGTTTCCCGGGTCTTCTTACAGTGAGACTCCCTTAGTCTTTGTTTCCCGGGTCTTCGTTTGCTGGGTCCTGATGCTACAGCTGACGCTAATAATAGCTAGCCCTTAAGTGGGCAAGGTAGCTCAGGAAGACTTAGCTCCGCCCAGCTATCAAGGCTTTTGTTCCCACCGTAAGTGGCAGAAACTAGCCAGAACGACCGCTTAACTGATCACAACAGCACAGGCCTGAATCACACTGCAGTAACAGATGAAAAGTTAGAACAAGCAATCGTAATTCTAAACACTAGGAATCTTAGTGGGCAAGGTAACCAAACTCACCTGCAGCCAGATATGAAACAACCTTCTTGTAAGGAAAAATGTATTATACTGAGTTTACTTAGCTTCCTGACTCTGCTAAATAGGCAGACTTAGCTCCGCCCAGCTATCAAGGCTTTTGTTCCCACCGTAGCCTAAGTGGCAGAAACTAGCAAGAACGACCGCTTAACTGATCACAACAGCACAGGCCTAAATCACACTGCAGTAACAGATGGAAAGTTAGAACAAGCAATCGTAATTCTAAACACTAGGATGTGACAGAGACCCTTGTGTGATCTCTCCTTTATCCTGCTAGGGCTTAAGTGATATGATAAAACACTCAACACATGTCCACAGCACCAAACAAACCTCAACCAGCAACATCCTGGTGGTGTCCCTGGAGGAGGTGTCTAAATACTTTTCAAAATCATCAATGATGTCAATCATTGGGGACGCCCCAGTGGCTCACCGGGCAGAGCGGGTTTTATTAAGGCCGTCGTGATTGAAGCAACCTTGGTTCGATTCCTGTCCGTGGTCCTTCGCTGCATGGCCTCCCCTCTATTTCCCATACCTTCCTGTATCTCACTCTTTCATAAAATGCAAAAATAAATCTTAAAAAAAAATGTATATGCCAATCATTGAGTCAATGATGCATGTTGACCTTTTTGGAGCCCAAGCCATCCTCCACCTGATGATCACCTGGCTGAAGATCTGGCTCATGCAGTACAGGCCGAATACATAAACCTCAGAATATTAGGTATGTTTATGTACAGCAATTAACTGTTGTTTTGTATATATGCACAGACAATGGGACACAGCAATGCAGTAACCACTTCTTCCCACTGAAAATAACTTATTCAAGGCAAAGCATTTGGAAACCCTTTCAGTTTGAGGTAGCCACCAGCTGCTAAAATATTTAACTGAATGCTCATCAATGTGCAAATGCGATGCATCTGTTTTATATGTCTGCCTACAGTACCTTGCTGCATGATATTTTAATGTTTTGACATTGTAGCTGCATGTTCTTTTTCTGGTTGTAATTTAACTCTGTTAAATTATACAGGTTTTGGCCTTATAATATATAACCAATTTAATGGAAATAATCCTAATAGATGTTTCAATATAGAATGCCACAATGGTGCAAACTATAATATTTTATTTCATAATACAATGTTACAAAGTATCCTTTTAAGTTATTTTTATTCTAAACTACCAAATAGCTTACACGTTATTTCTATAAGCTACCCTATCAGACGTTTGTATACAATAATTACAGAGTACTGTAGCAGGTTGTATTAATTTACATTTCATGCTATATTCATAATAACTTTTTTGCAGGGCAATTCTCTATAGTCCCTTTGGTTTTGCATTTCTCTTTCCTTTTTGTATTCTGGGGGTGTTCTGTGTAAATACTCTGTTGATTTTCTGATTCAGTTATCTATTATCTGTTTATCTAACGCCTTTGTCTGCAGTGATGAAAAGGCGCAAATCATCGCACTGCACCATCCTTATTCGATTATGGTTGGATGATTAAAAACGGTGTCACTTAATTAACTCAAACTTAATTTGAAGTTTCTTTAGGTGTTATCTGGGTAGACCTCAATGTTAATAATGAATTATCTTTTGACACCAGTTTATGTAGTACCATCATCACTCCACAACAATTAACCATTGCTTACAGCATCACGGTAAATAACGTTCCAATATTTGTTGGGCGTAGGCAGTATACAGTTAAAATATGACTATTGCAGGTTAACAATAGAAAATTGATAATTAAACACCCTGCCCAAATGATCACCTTGAAAACCAATACAGTAATTACTTTTCATTTTTTCAGCTTCTCCTTTTCTATTGAAACATCCAATTTTGCACCCCAAAATCAAGAAAACAGGATTGCCCTTTTATCAATTTTCTTTTTTCATCCTAAAGAGAACCTAGGGATTTTATTTATGTGTACGGTGTTATGGTGTTATGTTCATTTGTAAAGGGACATGCAATGAATACAAACATGGTTGAATGCCAATGCATGTTTAAAATATGCTGCTGGCATTCAAATGAATATGCTGGACAAGGTCAGGCTGTGCTACGTTTTGATATTCGGGTAAATTATATTGCAGGGATTTTGTGAAATAGAGAGCTGTGATGTCTGCAATGCAATTAATTCTTACATCTTAGAATATTTCTTATGGAGAGGTTGACATACCCTGGTAGCCTTTAAAACATTTCCCCTCAAAAGTGTGACTTCTCATTGTGATGTACTCAACAAAGCATTCGGGTTGAAATAAAAAAGGAAAAGGATAATCAATTTATTATTTGTGATCTTCCGTTGGCTGGAGCAGCAGGAGCTTGGATTAAAGATGTATTCAGTGCATTTCAAATGGCCCTCGAGATTTCACCGTGACGCTTGTTTCAGGCTGAAGTGGGAGATTATGAATCGGTGAATGATTCACGTCTTAGCGTTGCCTCCAGCAAATTGAGACTGGCTGAGTCTGTGCCTTCATTCTTCTATTTCCCTTGTCAAATCCCATATTTATATATATTTCATATAGTCTTTAGAGCCACAAAAGGAGAATGTTTGGTTACTGAACACTGTATTGGATGTGGGTCCTTGTCCTCAGGAAGCTTGATAAACAAACAACAAACAGGTCTAGGAGACAAGGCCCCGGGCCATGAAAAGCAACACCTTGGAGGAACCATAGCACACCATTAGCAGGAAATTGTTACACACTCCAAAGGGTTCTTCTTGAGGAGCAAATAACACTGTTAATAACAATACAGGAAATGCTACTTCTGCACTGTATAATGATCCGATTGCATTTGAATAATTTAATAATTTAGTGGATTAGAAGAGAAGGCCAATTTTTTTATTTAAGTAGCCCAAGGCTCTGTATATTTAAAAACACATTATTCCTGATTATATTTTTATTTGTGTAAATAATTTGTAAGTTATACTTAAAAAAATATGGGCCTATTGTATCTTTGTTTCTTTAGACTACTGCTAAAAGGAGGGATGTTAAAATACTAAAAACTTGATTGACACATTGTTTTTGAAAAAGCTGCAGTACATTCAAACTGGCATCCTTCTGCTCTTCTGAGTTCAGAAAGAAATCTAAAATGAATTAGATCTCTGCCTTATTTTCACCTTTTTTCTTTCTGATTGCAATCACATTAGTTTAGCACAGATCTTTACATCCCACTTGTTTGTGTTGCCCAGGGAAGGCAATACATGTAACATTCAACAGTATACAGTATATATCTATGCCTCATGTGACTTGTGTTCATGTTGCCAGTATTTTGTTTATTTGAGCCTTTGGCTCTCCCTGTCATTGAGTTCCAGGGCCAGGGATCAACACATCTCAATGGCGGATAAATAGGCAGATGGGGGGATGTTCTGTTGGAGGGGATGTTCTGTAGTTAGAAAATGTTGCTGTCTTCTGCTCTTCCTCAAAATCGTACCTACAGCAGCTGTAAAGAGAAAACATGAGCCAAGGAAAATATATCGTGTCCATAACCCAAATGAGCAAGTCCAACTGGTCGTGTTTTATTGGCCAGCAGGATGCTGTAAACTCCAGCTCTACATCATGGTGGCATTCACAGCGCCTCACAGGGCACCAGCTAAGACACCAGGGGCGAGACTTATGTCGTTCCCTGTCATTTTTTGCTTTCACAGAACTCCAGTATTACGGGGGAATAATGTAAATGCTGTCAATTTAAGGAACAGGAAAAACTGATGAAATGGCCTTCCACAATATTTCAGCTGTCCTTTGTTGTTACCTTCATCTTTACACATCCTAACCGTTTACCACATTTGTCACGGTGAATTCTTGGTGTACCTACCTTTTTTTAATCCTACACCTGCCTTTTACCGTGCTGACCCGGCCCAAAACGACCTTTGGCCTCTGCCTTGTTGCATAGAAAATAATGGCAAAATCTATCATTTTATTGGGGGATGCCTTTGTTTTTTTTTGTTTTTTTTTTTAGCATTTTTTACATGAATTGGAATAATGCCATGTCTACTCTCAGCTGTAATCAATTCTGTTGTTCACACAGCCACAACCCCTTTTTGCATCAATGTGTGGTAACAGTCTCAGGGGACAAATCATGCCTTTTGTACTTGAGAAACAAGAGTACTGGCGCCGCATTGCTTTATATTGCTCTCACAAATAATTTAGTCTGGCATTTGTTACAAAACATTTCCACCTTGCTTAGTGCAAGACAACATTTCAAAGACTAGCAATATGAAAATTAACATAAAATGGGAAACATTACACAACGAATTACAAATATATTGTTTAATGATGTGTAATCCTACATGAATACATCATTAACGTGTCACTATAAACAAATAACTCTATCCCAATCAACGCATAGCAATGCATGACAGCCGGAAATCTAAATGAGCTGTTGCTTGTCTGACTTTATGAATGGCACTTTTCCTGCAGAAAAAACCCATTAAGGATCAACCTCGTTCATTCATATAAGAATCTGTTTACAACACGCCATTGACTGAGGGGAAAAAACACCCATCCCCAGCACGTGTTTCACACCGACTCCAACGCACACTCAAATCATCTTTTGCTCACTTCAAAGCTGCTCATGTTCAAAGGGGCGAGGGCGAGGGTTGAGAGGGAGGGGGGAGGGTTGAGAGGCAGGGGGGAGGGAGATCAGTGGAAGGAAGGCATTGCTTGGGACTTATTTGTTGAACGCATTCCCCCACTCTGCTACTTTTTTTTTCATGCTGGTGGGGGGGGGGGGGGGGGGCTAGGGGCAGGCACACAGGGATTAGGAATGAATTGTGCTCAGCTGATTTGCTGCAGCCTGCCCAATGGAAGCAAAGATCAAGAGCAACTGGGATTAGGAATAGGAAATGAAGTGTGTATGTGTGTGCTTGTGTCTGTGACTCTGTCTGTGTGTGTGTGTGTGTGTGTGTGTGTGTGTGTGTGTGTGTGTGTGTGTGTGTGTGTGTGTGTGTGTGTGTGTGTGTGTGCGTGCGTGCGTGCGTGCGTGTGCGTGCGTGCGTGCGTGCGTGCGTGCGTGCGGTGCGTGCGTGCGTGCGTGCGTGCGTGCGTGCGTGCGTGCGTGCGTGCGTGCGTGCGCGTGTGTGTGTGTGTGTATGTGTGTAAGGGGGGCACTGCTTGCATCAACGGTGAAGATCAGCCTTGATGTTATCATAGAACACACACACACAAACATGTGCATAAAGTGCGCACACACATCCACACACACTATACACGCCTGAACCAGCACATGGCTCTGCCTATGAGATGCTTTTAATGAATCACATCAGCATGCATACACATTATTATGCCACGCATAAACATGCCTGCGTTTGTAGAGCAACAAAGCAAGAGAAACAATTAATACACACACACACATACATACACACACACACACACACACATACACCCAGACACACACATACATGCATATGTTCAAGGTCAACGGAATTGATGCGTATGTACACATACTAAACGTTATGTTGACAGTATATGCGTTTATGTTCTATGCATGAAAGCAAAACATAGATAAATAGAACCCATGTGAATATGAACATATATTTACAGATGGAAACGGACTGACCACAGACATAGAGGAAGCTTGAGGGTTGCCCCCAGCCATAATCTGCAGTAAACCAACCGTGCACCGGGATTATCCTTGCAGTCTCTCACTCTCTCCCCTGCCCTCACTCTCACTCTCACCCTCTCTCTCTCTCTCTCCCTCTCTCTCTCTCTCACCCACTTTCTCCCTCCCTCTCTTGCTCGCCCACTTTCTCCCTCCCTCTCTTGCTCGCCACTTTCTCTCTCCCTCTTTTCTTTCTCCCCCTGCCTTCCCTCCGTCCCTCTATCTCTCGCAGACACTTAAGCCCCTGCTACAGGACCTTTGGGGGGCACAGCATTAAACCACATCCAATCCTGGATCAAGGATTCAGTGACGCACGCACTAAACGCACACCAGTTTACTGACACACACACACACACACACACGCACACACACACACACACACAGTTCACATACACACCTTTTAACTTGCTTGTACGAATGCAAATATTGTTAGCAGCAAATTAATGCATTTTAGCATGCAGCAATGGTGAAGAGATTCAGTTGTTCACACAAATCATGAAGGCATAGAAGAATTATGTACTGAGGGACTTTGGTGTCAGACTGGATGGTTTGAGTGTCTCAATGTCTTTAGATCCAATACAGCAGCATGGAGATGGGAGGAGACCCGCTGATGAATGTCAATGTGCACTCGAACAATCTGCAGCAGACGCATGATGCAATCATGTCACCAAGAACCACCATCTCAGAGGATTGCTTCCAATCACACACACACACACACACACACACACACACACACACACACACACACACACACACACACACACACCTTTAAACTTGCTTGTACGAATGCAAATATTGTTAACAGCAAACTAATGCATTTTAGCATGCAGCAACGGTGAAGAGATTTAGTTGTTCACACAAATCATTAAAGCATAAGACTTATGTTCCGAAGGAATTTGGTGTCAGACTGGATGGTTTGAGTGTCTCAGTGTCTTTAGATCCAATACAGCAGCATGGAGATGGGAGGAGACCCACTGATGAATGTGAATGTGCACTCGAACAATCTGCAGCAGACGCATGATGCAATCATGTCACCAAGAACCCCCATCTCAGAGGATTGCTTCCAATCACACACACACACACACACACACACACACACACACACACACACACACACACACACACACACACACACACACACACACACACACACACACACACACGTATGCATACATACATACATACAGTACATACATAGATACTGTACATACAGTGGGGCAAAAAAGTATTTAGTCAGCCACCAATTGTGCAAGTTCTCCCACTTAGAAAGATGAGAGAGGCCTGTAATTTTCATCATAGGCCTCAGCAATGAGAGACAAAATGAAAAAAAAAAAATAGAAAATCACATTGTCTGATATTTAAAGAATTTATTTGCAAATTATGGTGGAAAATAAGTATTTGGTCAATAACGAAAGGTCATTTCAATACTTTGTTACATGCCCTTTGTTGGCAATGACAGAGGTCAAACGTTTTCTGTAAGTCTTTACAAGGTTTTCACACAATGCTGCTGGTATTTTGGCCCATTCCTCCATGCAGATCTCCTCTACAGCAGTGATGTTTTTGGGCCTTCGCTTGGCAACACAGACTTTCAACTCCCTCCAAAGATGTTCTATGGGTTGAGAATCTGGAGGACTGGCTAGGCCACTCCAGGACCTTGAAATGCTTCTTACGAAGCCACTCCTTCATTGCCCGGGCGGTGTGTTTGGGGTCATGTCATGCTGAAAGACCCAGCCACGTTTCATCTTCAGTGCCCTTGCTGATGGAAGGAGGTTTTCACTCAAAATCTCACGATACATGGCCCTATTCATTCTTTCCGTCACACGGATCAGACGTCCTGGTCCCTTGGCAGAAAAACAGCCCCAAAGCATGATGTTTCCACCCCCATGCTTCACTGTAGGTATGGTGTTCTTTGGATGCAACTCAGCATTCTTTCTCCTCCAAACACGACGAGTTGAGTTTTTACCAAAAAGTTCTATTTTGGTTTCATCTGACCATATGACATTCTCCCAATCCTGTTCTGGATCATCCAAATGCTCTCTAGCAAACTTCAAACGGGCCCGGACATGCACTGGCTTTAGCAGGGGGACACGTCTGGCACTGCAGGATTTGAGTCCCTGGCGGTGTAGTGTGTTAGTGATGGTAGCCTTTTGTTACTTTTGGTCCCAGCTCTCTGGAGGTCATTCACTAGGTCCCCCCCGTGTGGTTCTGGGATTTTTGTTCACCGTTCTTGTGATCATTTTGACCCCAAAGGGTGAGATCTTGTGTGGAGCCCCAGATCGAGGGAGATTATCAGTGGTCTTGTATGTCTTCCATTTCCTAATAATTGCTTGCACAGTTGATTTCTTCACACCAAGCTGCTTACCTATTGCAGATTCAGACTTCCCAGCCTGGTGCAGGTCTACAATTGTGTTTCTGGTGTCCTTTGACAGCTCTTTGGTCTTGGCCATAGTGGAGTTTGGAGTGTGACTGTTTGAGGTTGTGGACAGGTGTCTTTTATACTGATAAGGAGTTCAAACAGGTGCCATTAATACAGGTAACGAGTGGAGGACAGAGGAGCCTCTTAAAGAAGAAGTTACAGGTCTGTGACAGGCAGAAATCGTGCTGGTTTGTAGGTGACCAAATGATTATTTTCCACCATAATTTGCAAATAAATTCATAAAAATCCTACAATGTGATTTTCTGGTCTCATTTGTCTGTCATAGTTGACGTGTACCTATGATGAAAATTACAGGCCTCTCTCATCTTTTTAAGTGGGAGAACTTGCACAATTGGTGGCTTACTAAATACTATTTTGCCCCACTGTACATACATACATGCATACAAAAATATATAGACAAACATCCTCACCCAGATTTTAGCAGTAGTGCAGTACACTCAAAATTCCTTAATAGCTCTATGCCTTATACTGAAAAATAACAGGACCTCAAAGCCAAATGAGTGCACATCATCCTTCTGGGTCTGATTTCTAAGACGTCATTTGTTTATGTATTCCTTCTGATGCCCTCAACATGAGATACTGAGGGTGGAGTTGAAATGGACAAGAATGGCAGTGACTCTTAAAAGCAAGGAAACTGATGGACTGCAACACATTAGGACGACACTGCTGCAATTCGCACAAATGCCTTTTATTTTTCAGCTCTGATTTGGAGGCAGGCTCCACTGACAGGACAGGACAACGTGATGTAGGGAGTTATATTTTGTTGCAGATTGAATTTCACACACACACACACACACACACACACACACACACACACACACACACACACACACACACACACACACACACACACACACACACACACACACACACACACACACACACAACACACACACACACACACACACACACACACACACACACACACACACACACACACACATACACAATAGGGGCTATGATCATTCATCAAACAACAGTGCACACATGCAATGTACACTTTCTCTGTGGAGAAAAACAATGTACAATCATGATGT
Source organism: Melanogrammus aeglefinus (assembly GCA_900291075.1). Lineage (NCBI taxonomy): Eukaryota > Metazoa > Chordata > Actinopteri > Gadiformes > Gadidae > Melanogrammus > Melanogrammus aeglefinus. The sequence continues at coordinate 344,857 of OLKM01000126.1, read as the reverse complement.
CATGTGACATATTTCCACCAGTGAGGTGGTTACTGAATATTATATGATCTCTGAGGGGGAATGATATCAAGTTTCATTATTGGGATGGATGTAAGTGTGTGATATTGCGATGGCTACAATAAAAAAGCTCATTGTTCTGAGCTCATTGCGTCTGTGTTTTTTAGAACAATATACTGACTGCACTGCATTGGTTTTCATCAGGCTTTCTAATGCAATGTTGACCAGCAAGCCACTGGTGGATATCTGTCGGTTGGGGCATGGATGACACCAGGTCGAATGCTTGGCCCTTCATGCCAGCGGAGAGGCGCCATAACTTTTTCTTACCTGTCTAATTTTGGTTGGGTATCGACACAGTGGCTCTGTGAATCTAACCAAGTCATCTGGTCATGTATTATATCTAAATGTTAGCGAAACTTAGTGCCTCCAAACGTGGGGCTGGGTTGACTAAAAATGTGGGGCTGTGGGGCTTTGATCGCCAAGGGAACATGCCCTACCGGGTAGGGCATATTCGGGTAGGGCCTATGTTCGGGTAGGGCCTACCCCAACAGCGGTTACACATATCATCTACCATTTTGACCTCTGAAAATAAAAGTCTTTGTTTTTTAAATTGTCTCCACCACTATCTCTCTGAATTCTTGGACTCAACCCATTGCACCTCCCACACATCTAAATGGTGGTGGACCCTTCGAGCACAATGATCTCAGTTCGAGCCAAAAACATCCAGCTGTCAGAACCGGCCCACTGCGAGCCACAATAGGGCTCTAATAGGCCATTAGTGGCTGTCGCCCCATCCTCTTCCACTTCACAGTCACATAGTTGCGCAACACAGACATCTTTTCAAACGTGCCCCGTATTCACCCTGCCAGCTCTCGCCTAATTTGGCTCCTGTGCAGGGGAGCGGTGTGTAATATGTATGCGCCTGTGCACAGTAGGGGGCACAGTGCAGTACCTTGTAAAAAAAAGGAACTTTCTATTATTCATAATTTTAATGTATTTTCTTTTTGTATGGAGTCCATCTATCTAGTCATTCATCTGTATGTCTAGTAATGTCAAACTTTGTAACAATTGCTTTTGTTGTATTTAATACTGTTTGAGACACTATGGGCCCTATTTTAACGGTCTGAAACGCAAGTGAGAAGCTATAACTATTTTACTGGCGCAAATATAAAAGGGGTTGGTCTGAAGTAGCCTAATTACCCGTAGGTGTGATTTGGGTGTAACGTGCAATAAACCAATGAGAGTGCCAGCTCCCATCCCCTTTAAGAGCCATGAGCGCATTTGAATCTGACAAGTTGATATTTTGACAGCGCGTCTGCAGTCTCCGATGAGACAGATGCACATGAACATGAATTTCAAACTTCAAATGGCTCACAGTATGGCCAAATAATATGGCCTAATTCACACATGGAATAAGGTTTTCTTCCACAACTTCAGAAATACTGAGTCCTCAAATAAATTTTGGCAAAGAAAACTTAACACACAGATATGCGGTAACTGTGATTCTATTTAAAGATGTACGCAATACATTATAAACATTGTTTCATTGTTTTTAACTCTCACTCGCGGTAAAACAATGTTTTCTCACGATCAAATACTCATCAATCCTAAAAGTTATTGGCATGTACACGATGTCTGTGTCAAGAAAATATGTGTTTGCTGTAGGGTGGTTGCAGATGCATTGATTTAAAAGTAAAACTTATTACCGCTGTATCAGCTGTTCTTTCCCAAATAATTTACCAAGAAGGTGTGGCTAGGTAGATGAGAGAAGCAAAGTGTATGCGCGAGGTGCACAAGCAACATTATGCATGTGCCCTTGCAAAACATCTGAACAACGCACCACTGACTTTAAACCAGGTATTTCCCGGTCTGTGGCGCAAGTGATTTCTGAAACTGCAAAATAGCACCAGGGAACGTTTGCGCCAGAACACGCCTCCTCCTTTCGCCGAACCGCCCCTTTGGGCGCAAGATCATTCCCTAATTTACCGACGTGTGGCGCAGGAGGGAAAAGAACGCTCTGCGCCAATTGCAAAGTAGCAACGACGCATGCGCCAGTGAGAAAGTCAATTGCGCCGGATGCAAGATAGGGCCTTATGTGTTAGCACAATGAATGAAACTGATCTCTCATGAGTCTCACTAACTTTCTCGTTTGAAAGAAGCTTAAAGAAGATAATCTAGCAGAGCCAGATTATTGTTGTATTACATGCTATTATACTTAATACAACGACAGCAAAACATCAGTGACTCTACATTCTGCTATCAGGAAGCATGAATGGATAATTTTTAGATTAAGTTATATTAGTCTCTAATAGACTAGTATCAACACAATGGCAGACAGCTAAAATCATTTTAGTCGTTAATCAATCAATGAGTGAGACCAGTGAGTTGGAACAATGCAAGTCACAAAACACAGAGGACAGACGGGCAGACAGAGATTGTCATTCTCCCTGCCTTTCTCTCCTGCCATTCAGAGTTTGAGCTTTAGATTCACTTTATTAAGTCTCAGATTCGGAGAGAGAGAATCAGATAAATTGTTTGTCACATTGCCCTGCTCAAGATGGAAAATAATGATAGGAAAAGAGAATAGAAAATTAAATGTATCAAAGTAAACCATATAAACCCAAATTGGAATATACACTTAAATATACACCAAAATGTACATATAAATACACATGCAACTATAAAGCCACCACTACCACTGTCACAGCATCCAGTCGAGTGAGCTTTGCCTTGCTATTTTGTTCCGTTATTTGGAGGTTATTTGTTGGTACCCTGGCGAACCCTGCACCTCTACCTATAGTTCAGCACCCCTGGATCCAACCTTCGTATATCTTACTACCATAATAGCAGCCCTGTCGCACCAGTTACTCAAGTTAGCTATGTGTGCATGTGACAAGCAGCCTGTACCTCACACACACACAGCACACGGGAATGCATACATACACCCTAAGCACGCACATACACACCGCATAAACACACCGCACACGCACATGCGCAAGAACATACACGGTAACGCACACATACGGGCACACACATACACACGCACGCATACACACTGCACGTCGAGACAAAGGCAGTGGGCCCTCTTTTTAACGGTCTGAAAGGCAAGTGAGAAGTGGGGGGCGGGCAATATTTATTCATAATGTCAAAATATCAAACTAATAGTGCATATATTTCAGCTTTCTTTAGAGCGTTTCCAGGATTTTTTCATTTAATTTTTCAGACTTGGGGGGGCCATCGGGGTGACCAACCTCTGACCAGGGGGGGCCGTGGCCCCCCCTGGTCCCCATGTGGCTACGCCCCTGCACCCGACGTAACGTGCAATAAACCAATGAGAGTGGCATCTCCCATCCCCTTTAAGAGCCATGAGCGCATTTGAACCCGACGAGTTGATATTTTGACAGCGCGTTTACAGTCTCCGAAGAGACAGATGCATGACCACATGAATTTCAAACTTCAAATGGCTCAGTTTATGGCCAAATAATATGCCCTTATTCAAACATGGAATAATAAACAACTTAACACACATATGACATGCGGTCCTGTGGCCGCAACTGTGGGTCTATTTAATGATATGCAGCAATATATTAACACACATCGTTTCTTACCAGTATTGTATAGCCTATATTATCGTTATCGACTTGTGTTCCTTATATGCATGCGTCCCCCCGTTAATGTACATTGCCATTATGCGTTACGTGTTTAGTTTGCCTGTGTTTTAACAGATGGAAGCACACACGTGTGCCTGCATTCATTCATTCTTTTTAACACTCACTCATATTGGCATTAGAAAACAAACAATGGCGGAATTAAGAATTTTGACCGTGTCTGTCTGTCCCATAGACAGTATAGGGGTCTGACCTAAACCTGAACCTCTAACCTAAAATGACCTGATTCTGACTGACCTGGCAACCCTACACATGTTGTTAATGAAATGCTTGATGTTGCTGAGAGGGCAAAAAGCAAGGAACAGGATGTTTGATTCAGTGCAGGCGCTGGTTTGACTGATCCCAAACTGGCAACCACGATGATGATGATACAGTAGGCCTACATGACGAAGCTAAACGAGGCTCGCTACCTTTGGATTGAAAGGGGATTGGGGTGAAATGAAAGCTGTTCAGATTGTGTTTTTTTGTTTTCTTTTTGATCTATTTTTTATTTATATTATCTTCTTATATATTAGTCATTTATCTATTATTCATAGCATTTTATTCCTTGTTAATTGTTTTGTTGATTTCTTTTGGATTTGAATATGTAATTCAAGCTTGATCTAGAAGATGAAGGAAGTAGAGGAGACAATAACATGATGTGGTAGAGAATGACACAATCATTACTGTATCTTTCTTTCAATTATTACAAATTCGTTTTATGTATATATTTTACTATTGTGCCTTGTTTTTGCACTTTTGGCTAATTTAACTGAAGTTATAATTGTATTGCAGTATTTTTCTTGTGGAATTTATTATTATCTTGATGTCTTCTAAAAATAAATACAACAATACAACAAAACAAATACAAAATACAAATTTCAACCATAACCTCTTTTAAATGTGAAAGGAAAAAGCAGTTAAAAGGGTCAAACTCCAGCAACTTTATTGAAGATGTTTTAATACTAAAAGTTGTAAGCAGCCTAGTGGAAAAAATAGTTAGTGCTGTATTAAAATTTACAAGGCATTCAAACAGTAGGGTAAAAGTAGAAATGTGGTAGGTGTGTTAGCTTTACTTTGACTGTTTCAGTGAGTGTCCTTAATAAGTAGCAAAATAATTGTGGCTAATCATGTTCAAAGAGGTATGGATAAAAACCGTAAGGGTTATGAATGCATACAGTTGCTTGTTCTCTGTGGCAAAACTTCGATATCAAACGCAAAGTAGGGCCCAAAAAATATCCTGCTTAGGGCCCCCAGGTGTACAGGGCCGGCCCTGCAGAAAAGTTATGTGCTTGTACACAATGTCTGTCAAGAAAATATTTGTTTGCTGTATGGTGTTTGCAGATGCATTGATTTAAATACAACTTATTACCACTGTATCAGCTGTTTATTTTTTCCCAAATAATTTAACCAACGTTATCCTTTACCCTTAAACAAGTTTTTTTTTGGAAGGCTGGGATATAGCCTACTTTGCTCTAGTTTATCATTGTTTAGAACACACAGTTTAGAACACACACACACCGCAGCGACACTTGCCCAGGTAAGACTTTATGTTTTTAAACATAGCGGCTCCACCATCGACACAAGCACCCAGGTAAGAACACACATGCGCACACCGCAGTTACACTCGCCAAGGTAAGACGTTATGTCTATAGACTGTAGCAATTGCAATAAAAGAAGGGAAGAGACAATTTCTCTCCTCGATAAGCAACGGCAGGTCGTTCATTTTGTCATATAAAAACCGTTAAATTCAAACATTGCCATTGTTCTCCTGATGGGCCATACGTGTGAACAACATATCTTGATATTTGTACCCTGAAAATCACGTGAATAATACTACGCCTGAGGTAGTATTTTCTCTGTAGGAAATGTAAATGACCTTATATGTGAATGAGGAGTAGAAAGTCGGTATCTCTCACACCACTTCAGTGGGCGTGTTGTTGACGCTTCTGTATGTCATTGAGTGGCCCTCTAAATGATAATCAGCCTGTGGCCTTCTGTTCGCTGAATGGTTAAAAAATATTTAAATGTTTGCACTGCTTTTAAGAGTCATTTGTGGTGAAAGAATGTTATACGTTGTAACATTATAGGCAAAATGTTATTATATTATGTGCTCATAAATTTGTTACATTATCAACTGGGGTTTCCACATTATTGCTCTGGGTTTAATAAGAGGCGCAAAAACTATAGTGTATACTATAGTGCATTCTGCACTAGTTAGAGCAGCAAAGAGGTAGTTGTCTACTACAAAGAACCAAATAGGTCACCAATTGACAATGGAGAATGGATGTGGAAAGAAAGGATAATTAAAGCCTCATGCATGTGCACACATGGAAAGAGCGCCACCCGCCTCTGAATGAGTAGCATGCTTATATGAGCCACTATTTTTAGCCACGCCATCTATATTTCACCCGCCGCGGCTAAACCCTGTAGCTCCGCCCTGTCCTGCTCCCTGTCCCCCCGCCCCACGTCACACGCGGCTCGCAGTGATTTCGGAAGGATTGCTCCAATTAAAGCGTCGACCAAGGAATATATCAGGTTAATAACCTCATGCCCAGGAATAATGAGATGAATTATGCAAAAGCTGCAGAGGTGGGCTCTCGATCACCAGAGAGAGAGAGAGAGAGAGAGAGAGAGAGAGAGAGAGAGAGAGAGAGAAGAGAAGAGAAGAGGAGAGAGAGAGAGAGAGAGAGAGAGAGAGAGAGAGAGAGAGAGAGAGAGAGAGAGAGAGAGAGAGAGAGAGATTTTCACGTTACTCTGTGACCGTGGCGTTGAAATGGCAACACAACAGGTGTTGTTGTTTATAACAGTGTTTAAAATCTCAGCTTTTGGCTGGCATATTGCAGAGGAGATGTATGATACAAAAAAAGATTACACACAGATTACAAATAAAAACTGTTTTCTACATGGATGTAGGACGTACAGTGACAAAAAACCAGGTCAACAGAGAAGGAATGAAGCATAGTTAAAGGCTTAAACTTGATTTGAACACCAGCGGGTCCCTGCCCCAAAGCTGGCCCAGAAAATGGTCACCTCATAAACTAGACATGTTTTGCAATGACAGTTCCGCCAAAGTGTCACGCCGACCACACACACACACACACACACACACACACAACACACACACACACACGCACACACACACACACACATGCACTTACGCACTCACTCCCGCATACTCAACACCTGGCTTTACGCACGCACAAACGCACACATACTGTCTTCTGACCCGATACATGTTAAAGCCAATCTTGAAAGACCTTGTCCTGTTTTGCTTTTGCCTAAATGTATTTTTGTAAGCCTGTTGAACACTGTGTGATTGTGAGTTTGTGTCAAGTACGTCAGTGTTTTTGTGTTGAGGGGGGGTCAACCATATCAATGATATGGCAGAGTCATAGCCAGGCACCTTCATTGGATACCAGAGACCGATAGACACATATGATCACATCAGCCTCCCGGATGGAGGCAAAGATAATGGTGTGTGCTTGTGTGTGTGTGTATGTATGTGTGTGTGTGTGTGTGTGTGTGTGTATGTGCGTGCGTGTGTGTGGGGGTGTGTGTGTGTGTGTGTGTGTGTGTGTGTGTGTGTGTGTGTGTGTGTGTGTGTGTGTGTGTGTGTGTGTGTGTGTGTGTGTGTGTGTGTGTGTAGATGTGAAGATGGATGACCGGTGAACCTTTTGTGCATTTTGCAGTGTTGGCAGGAAGGACAGAAGACACCTGGGAAGACTTTTTTCTGGTGTGTATGTTCTCTTGTTTGTTTATGTGTGTGTCTGTGTCATGTGCGCACGTGGTTGATTGAATGAGCAAGCACACAGTGAGACTTTTGCAAGGATGTTGGATGAGCAGGGCCATGACTCCTGAAGGGCAAGGACTACTGAACTGCAGCTCTTCCTGCAGCCCTGAGCAGTGGCCCGTTCCATCACTGACTCTCATCAGCACTTCCAAGGTACTGTATGGCGCAAAGTGTCCAATATAGGTGAAAAGGAATTGAAAAAATGTACAAATGATATTGAACTGTCCTCTCCCCCTTCTATGCTACCCTTGCCTTTGATGGGGGACAACACATCATTCCCTTGAGAGATTTTCTTCCTTTTCTTCCGTTGTAAGGAAAGGCAGGGTAAGCTGTCTTTACCTTACTTTAATATTGGAGAGTCTTATACAAGGCGTCCTCAGTGCCAGCTCCCAACCGTCAGAGAAGGTGGCTCCCTCCCGTGGTTTCTTGCTTTTTCCACTGGATGTCTTTTACCGAATTAAGGCTATAAGTTGTCAAGGCTGATTAGGATGAGGGACTGTGATGCCCCGCCAAACTGTAATTGTGATAAAAGGCAGTAGAAATCACCTTGACTTGACACCAGGCAAATGCAAAGGGATTATCTGCCACTTCGCATGCTTATCTTCCTTGTTCGGGCCATGTGAGTGAAAGACATTTGGCATGACGGGTTGTAATTGTTGATCAGCATCAGAATGTGGAGTAGTGGGGGGGGGGGGGGGGTGGGGGTGGTTAACCTAGTTAACGCCAGCAGCAACCGCACAGACCAGCACACACATAGGCATGCACACACGCATACAGGCCCACGCACACACACACACACACACACACACACACACACACACACCACACACACACACACACGACACACACACCACACACACACACACACACACGCATACACACACACACACGCACACATACACACAGTCACATTCTCACACACAAGAATGCGCACACACAGACACACACACATATACTGTATATATAATATATATAATATATATATATATATATATATATATATATATATATAATATATATATATATATATATATATATATATATATTTTAACTTGCATTGCATTACATTTATTAAGAGAAATAGAAAGACACAATATAGAAATGATAGATAGAGATTTGATGCATTTCATCATGGTCCAAGATGCAGTCTGAATGGATGAGTGTGGGGCTCGTTCCACCTTTGTGGAGCCAAGACAGCAAACAATTGAGACTTTGCTGAGCGGATGCTGAGGTTACCAAGTATCAAGGGAGTTGTGAGCCATTTGGCAGTTTTTGAGCATATTAGACCCGCTAGGGTGTACCAGTCAGACTGCAGCATTCTGGATGAGCTGCAGAGGACGAATGGCAGACGAAGGCAGACCAGCCAGAAGGGAGTTGCATTGGTCAAGGCGTGAGATGACAAGAGCCTGGACCAGAACCTTTGAGGCCTTCTGGCCGAGGAACGGATGTATCCTCCTGATGTTGCACAGAATGAATCCGCAGTGGGTGATCGCATAGATGTTGGCAGCGAATGACAGTTGATCATCCAATGTCACACTGCCGTCCGAGTCGCAGGCACCACAGAGTCGTCAATTGTGATTGTGGAATGTGGAAGAAAGATGCCTTCCCTGGAAGGAAAGGCAGCTCAGTCTGGTCCAGATTGAGCTTCAGGTGGTCTGTCGACATCGAGAGGGGGGACGCCGGCCAGAAGTACAGAGATTCGTATTTCTACCTGGGTGTCACACCGGGAATTACACTGAACTTGCTCTGTGTCATCTGCATAGCTGTGGTCGCAAAGGCCCTCTGAGTGAATGACTGAACCCAGTGACTCGGTGTACAGAGAAAGGAGGATGGCCCCCAGGACAGAACCCTGAGGGACCCCAGCAGTGAGACCACAAAGATCTGAACCAAATCCTTTCCAGGTTCCCCTGTAAGCGCGTTCAGTGAGCTAGGATGTGAACACGGCAAGGGAAGAGCCTGAGTATCCAAGTGCTTAGTGTTTCCCTGTGTCCAAGGTGACTGCAGAGCTGAGGGAGACTGTTCTAGTAATATGAAGAATCGCTGACAGCTAGGAAGGCAGACTCAGTTTCAATGGCCTGTCCTGACTGGTGAGGCTACATAAGGTGTATGGAGGTATGCAGAGAGTTGGGTTGCACGCACCAGTGTTTTAAAGGAGACATATTATGAAAACAACACTTTTCCTGGGATTTGGGGTGTTGTTTTGGGTCTCTGGTGCTACTACACGCATACAAACTTTGAAAAAAGTCCATACATGATTTTTTGCGTGAGATATGCATTTCTGGAAGTACCCCGCCTACAGTTACCAAACGAGCAAGCCATTTTCGGCACCCCCTCCTACGTAGGAAGGGGGCACATTTGAATATTACCTCCCACTTTCCCACTCCCCTCCAATCAGAGCATAGGTAAGATTTTGTGGACCAACGGACGAACAGCTCCGGAGGGGGGAGCTCGACAGCAGCCAGGCAGCTCCTGTAGTACAATCCCTTTCTCTGCCGGACTGCCGTCGAGCTCCCCCGGCCGGAGTTGCCGGACTACTGCCAAAGCTTCGGCGGCAGTCCAGAGGAAGAGTCATGGAGGAGAAAGAGATTGTACTCCCAGAGCTGAGCTGCCGGACTGCTGCCGAGTCCCTCCCTGCCGGACTGCTGCTGAAGCTTTGGCGGCAGTCCGGCAGCTCCGGCGGTGTACTGCGGGAGCTGAACTGCTAGTCTGGCAGGTCCGGCGGGGGGAGCTTGGTGGCAGTCGGGCAGCTCAGCTCCCGGAGTACAATCCCTTTCTCCTCCATGTCGCGATTCATTGATTTTCCCCAATTCTTCTCAACCATGGCCAATATAACCGTCACTACGAGTAGTGTACCAGAGATGTCAGATGCAGTTTTTATGATTCATAATATCATTGAGGCGCACATAGATTGATATTATATATATCATATTATTTAAATACCAATATGTTTTATAATATTATTATTACTACATTATATTATATAGATATATAGCTTCAGGAGTTCGCAAATGGCAACAATAACTTCTCCTCCATGCTGTGGTTCAGTCTAACAGCTTATTGGTCAATGGGCAGCAGCTCATTTGCATTAAAGCTACAGACACCAGAAACAGCACATTCTGAGCACATTCTATGCTATTTTCAGCAAACGTATGTGTAATCCAGGGCATATAAAGACTGGGACCAGAAAATAATTACTTTCTCTCCATTGAAACCCACTCATATTTTTCGATCTCATAAGTCCCATGGGCTCTACCGGAAGGGGCGTGACTTCGCCACTCTATAGAGAAAGAGGGGAGGGCTTGATGACAATGACGACAGTACCACCAGATATTTAATTAGAGCGGGTGTGAGCCGACGGACACCGACACGAGGGGAGTGATGAGGGGGCCTTTCTGTTAATTGAATGTAAGGGTTACACATGACAGCCAGTACGAGAGTGTGATGAGAGAGAGAGAGAGAGAGAGAGAGAGAGAGAGAGAGAGAGAGAGAGAGAGAGAGAGAGAGAGAGAGAGAGAGAGAGAGAGAGAGAGAGAGAGAGAGAGAGAGAGAGAGAGAGAGAGGGGAAGATAGATACCCCACAAAAGATTAATTCAAAAACAGCCTTACTGGTTCTCTGTAAACGTCTTCTACAGAGCAACTTGAAATTGAATGAGCTAAGAACCGATGTGGAAAGGTCAGCACAGGGCACTAGGCACATATTCGGTTAACATAATGAACCTCCTTCAAGAGTAAGAAGGAGTCTTCAAAGTAATAATGTCTGCCTGGTGGCTTAGCCGGAGCTAATCTGAGGCAGATGCACTGGTGAATTACCCAGGATCACTGTTAAACTTTCAAGATTCAAGACCTTTATCAAAACTTGTTTGTAAACAAACACATACACAAACACAACTCGAGCTGACAGCTACAGTGATGTCTATCTTGTTAAAATTCCCCCCAGGGTTTGGTCCGATCTGAAAGAGAAGGCCTTCACTACATCTAAGCCATACCCATCTAGCCCAAAACATCTAACCCGTAACCTGGAGCTCCTTCAGGGTGGCTGCTGAATGTCAAAGGCCACCTCATACTTTTTAGCACAACACTTTCAATCAGAACTTAGGAAACTCTGAGTACTGGATGGAGGGGCAGAATGGGGGATGGATGGGGTTTGCAACCGATACCTTCCACCTACACCCACAAGTCTAACCACCACTCTTCTGAAAGCGAATGCACATACTAATATCCTCCAGGGATAATTCTTGAGACGTTTCATCTTCTTCAGACTTTCATTTCAGGATATTGGTGAAAAAACTGCGAATATGTCTTTTATGCGTATTATAGTTATTTGAACAAGGGGTCAGGCTTTTCAGTTCACTACCTCCCTGAGGAATCAAATGACACCATACATAGCGAACATATGTTGTGATGCAATGTCATACCGTGTTCACATGCAGGAATCGTTTTTGGTTTAAGTGTCAGATATAAAAGGTTACATAAAAATAGAAATATCTTCTAAAGATCTAAGCCAAATCTGGCAAAAAAAAGCCCCTTTGCTGTAGGCAAGATTTGAGAGCTATAATTTGATTGTAGCTTGTTTGAAATGGCATTGCCATCTGCCAGCTGTTAGTGGGTGATCTGTTTAGAGTTGACTGAGCCGGCCTTTGTATGACCGCACCCGGCTCATTTCTGATCAAGCAGGGCATGACTTCAGTGCTTGGTCCTGGAAAAACATCTTGTCTTCTATCACAGGTGCCTGAAATGCGACACTCCTCAATGGTAGAAAACAATGGTATTTTTGAACTAATACACCCAGGAAACGCTGTGTAAAGGCCCATTCACACCCTATGGTGAATACAGATAGGAAACCTTGTTCACACTACATGCGTCCGTCAACGGATCTCATTGACTTTGCATGGGGCGCTCGCGAAATGCATTGTCGGTCCGTGCAATCTTTTGAGGCAGCGACGGATCCGTCGGCCAATCCGACTGCGTTATGTAAATATATGCAAGGACACTGTCCAATGAAATCGCCTTTTAATACAACCCGGAAGAACACATGGAAACATTAAAAAGCCCTGTGAAGGGCATCTTCACTTTGTTAAACCAGTGCTGTGTCTCAAATCGCGCACTTCTGCACTTATACTTAATATTTTGAGTACGCAAGTGCGTTCACACTGAGCAGTGTGCGAAAATGTAGTGCGCTATGCGCACTACATTGGCGCACTCAAACGGCCAGAAAATTGAGTGTAAATCGATGGATACTTTCCACACTTAACGGCCACCATCTTGGTGACGTAGATGGCCGCTACGTCTAGAGCTACGTCGCTAAACGGAAGATACGTCACTACTTTTCAAATGGCGGCGGTTGGTTGGTTGCAATCGTCGTTAAAAAGTAGTAGAAGAAGAAGCTGTCGAGTCATTTCCGGTAAGTGCGTAGCGGCAATGTTTGATTTGAGACGGTAGGCCCGCTTGTCAAAATTTGCGCACTGTGCAACTAAGTTCACTGAATTGCAGTGTACTGTTAAGCAGTGCACTTAGAGAAGTGCGCGATTTGAGACACAGCATATGTTTTAAAAGATGCACATGTTCCTGTACGGCCATAATAGTCTGCAGCTGTAGCTCATAAGTTAATTGAGCCACACCCATTCTGGTGTTCCTTAAAGGTACCATCCCGGGCGGCTCGTTTTGTGGCAAAAATATAAAAATCTGAGTATATCGGTTAAGTATTAGACAGTAATTGATCACGTTAGTAATTTGACATATCAATGACGTAATTTGGTCATCTGTGTAAGGAGTAGGGGCTAAAAATTGGCCGACCAATCAAATTAGTTTCAGACAACTTTGGTTGGATGGCCCGTCTGTCAGTCAACGTGCACGCTGTTCTGCGCATGCGCACTGGTATGCAAAGGGGGGCGTGGCTTTTGTGATTCCTGATTGGATGGAGGGGAGGATGTGCAATTCAAAAAATAAATCGTTAGTCCAGTAAATCCAGCCGCCCGGGATTGTACCTTTTAAGAGGGCCAGAGTTCATGACTGGAGGGAGGCTCAAGTTGTGCAAGTTAATCGACTGTTGTGTTTGTTTTAAAGTAAAAATATGCTTTTTAACAACAACCATGTGCTTTGAGGAAACGCTTTTTCACAAGCCCCCATCCGTCGACGGACACATGTGAACAAGGCGTTCGTCCGGTCCCGGAGGTTGTTTCATCCGTCACCGTCAGTGGGTCCGTAGCCTCTGAGCTTACGAATCAATGGAAATTGAGGCGGAAGTAGCCTATATTATATAGTCAGTAGTCCAACCATTTGCGAAAATAGATAGAGTAGTGTAATATCTGATATTTATATATATTATATTTAATGTTTTATACTTACTGTATATTATACTATATAACTGACCTTTTTATTTTATTGTTAACCTGCTTTGGCAATGAGTTGTAACTGGTCATTTAAAAATGGCGCAACATTTTGAGGAGAGAATCTGCGGGATGGTGAGGGGTGTCACATGCCACCGCCGCATAGGCCTACACTTTATGGGCCTTTTTTTTTGTTGCCAATTTCGGATGACACAAGGCAAAAAAAATCTCCTCTACAGATGCCATGTTTGCAATTGTCAATGCCGGTATCTTGCGACACGAGAGTCACTGCACTCTAGAGGATGTATCGCGTAACATCCATAACAATGCTGTAATCGGACGGCGGTATGAAGGGTAGTACCGGAGACAACGTTTGGTACGGATGGACGGATTTCGTCCGGATCCAGAGGCATGAATCTGCCTTAATTCCGGCCCAGGCGCTGTGCAGCCTCCCTCCAGAAGTTCAGCAATAGCATTGTCGATCTTCTGGATCTGATATTGGGTTAAAACTAAAGGAATCGTCATTTTTTAGTTGCTATCCACTCGTTGTGATACAAAGTCTCTGTTAGGCCTTTTGGCGTATATTTAATGCAACATTCAGTTATCATGAAACTGAAAACCTTTATTCACTTTATTCCATCTACCAATTGAGACTTTGATCTTCTCACCGCCTGAGTACATGCAAAGCAGTTACATTCCTTTTGGATGATTTTCACACTACAAATGGAAGCAGAAGCTGTCCAAGGTTTTTTACAACCCCAGAACGGCTAGTGGAGCATCAACAGAGCACTCTTGGGTATGTACTGTTCTTGCCAAAGAATAGCCGTAATGAAGAGAAATACGACCTGCAGCTTTGGTTTGTTTGGGACAGTGCGGCAGCCTCCCACAATCATCCCATACTAGGAGCTGTGCTATTAAAGACACCGACTACCAGGAGGCGGTATGAAGCACAACATATATCCGGAGGACATTAAAGTAATCAGCTCTTTTGGTGTATTTCGTGTAATAATCATTCCTCGGGTCAAATCATTGTTCGTATTTAGAAAAAGAGGACAAAAAAGAAAATTGGCTAAATAACGAGTTCAGAAGGACAGAACATACTGTAAAAGAGTGACACATCAGGACAGAGGGAAAGTTGTACAGTGTTCTCTATTGCTATGAGGCTTGCTATGGTTGGACACTGTTTGGTATAGATCCAATGCAGTGGAGAAGTATCTAATGCTGTGCTAGTTGGGGATTGGTTTGATTGTTTAAGGCTACTTATTTTTCTTGCTGGGCACCAAGGGGAAGGCAGTGCCTCCCTCGGCCCTCCGTATTTATTAGCTCTACTAAGGTTATGCACGGCACCTGACATGTTTAAATGTCTCCAAGACACACCGCAGCTCCGACCCCTGATCTGCCTACCTTGATGACATAATCTTTTAGGACAGCGCTATCTGCAGGCTGACAGGTAAGTTGATGGCAGTGGGATGGCAACTAAAGTGCCAGTATTACGCTCTTGTCTTTGCTAGCATTTGGACATACTACAGTTTCATTGTCTAAATAATTGAGACAGTCCAAGAAATATGCTCAAGACCGTTCAATCAAAGAGAACTTAAGCTATGGTAGCAAACTGAACAGAGGTCTTCTCAGAGTGTAACTTCCTCTGCTGATGTGTCCTTTTATTGGCCGCTTGATCTGTGCCCGTCTGGCCTTGTGACTGTTAGTTTCCATCCCCATGTTGTGACTAGAAGCATTTATGAAGAGATAAGCATGAGCTCTGTAAGGAAGGCATATCTTCTCCCTTCCAGAGGCAGGGGAGACGCTGCTGGTAGGTCACTGGGGCTTTATCTGACAGTTGGAAATAATGGGATAGGTGTTCAGGCCCTGGATCGAGAGATGGTTTGATTCATAAGTGGTCCAGCCAATGACAAATACTAAACCTTATTGATGTGGCAGGTTTCACTTTATTTTATGGACATTCATTTCATAGAGCAGTGACATCCTAAATGTTCTGGGATATTAACATTTTAGCTCGATCACCATACATAGTAAGTATAAATGACCGCTGGCGGCTTTAATGATCGAATTTCCATTCAAATGTCAAGCAGTGGTCTCAGGTCTCCTGATCCAGAGAAAGTCAACTGGTATTTACACAGTGTAGCTCTCAGTACAGTGTCATTTGAGAAATGTGTGCTAATAAAAAGCTAATAATAATTATTTAGTCTTTACAGGGAAACTGGCCAAAAGCATAAACAAGTGATAGCTCACATTTGGCAAACTTTATTTATTCTAATTGACCAGAACCACATTTGCATTAATACTCAACACACAGACCAATGTTAAGTGGCCTGAAGCCAGAGAGACCTAGGAAACTTGAAGGCTTATATTCTTGCCCACTAACTGCCTATTTAATAGTGTGCATTTAGGTTTCAAGAGTTTTAAAAGTGAATTCATCCGTGGAGTAGATGTTATTACCAAGCACTTCAAATATAACATGAGACTTCTAACTAAGCTATAACTTATATCAGACACGCAAGAACAAATATTCACACGCACGCGCACACACACACACACACACACACACACACACACACACACACACACACACACACACACACACACACACACACACACACACACACACACACACACACACACACACACACCCCTGCAAAGCTGAGGAGCAATTCAAATAATGTACATTCATATTTTATTTTTGTGCATGGTACATACAATTATGTGTGCAGTGTTGTTTTTATTATAACCATGCCCCCTCAGCCTGCAGCTCCCATACCTAAGAGCTATTTTGAATAGCAATGGGCATTCATTCTTTCAAATATGTGTATTATCACAAAGGGCATGCAAAGATGAGTGTTGTTCTCAGATATCGAGTTAGTAATAACATTTACCACATTATCAGGGCTTTGTATTCCTTTGAAAGGGAATGCCAGCTTGTATCGGAGCGGAGGCGTTTCTTACATTTTATTTCCCTGTTCACAATACATGACCTTCGCAGTATTGAACTTCCATGTAAGAGTTAATAAACCTTTGTCCGCGTTTACACAACTGTGTTTCCGCCCACATATTCAAGGTCGTTCTGTTTAACTTTTTAGTAATGGGTGTAATAAAATCAAAGGCTTGTTCCTCTGCCATATCTCGATAGTGAAACTGTAACAAGGGCGTTTGGCAGAACCCAAGTGCACAGACTGACGACGAGTGTAGAACAGTTTCAAGAGTTTATTCAGATACAGGATCGGCAGGCAAAGGTTGGCAACGGGAGGGCAGATGGGCAGTAGGGAACGGGTGAACAGACAGACCGACAGGGACTCGACGGCGATCGGGAGGTCAGGCAGGCGAAGGGTCGAAAGCAGGGGAGGCAGGCTGGTGGAATAGGAGTTGGGGGCAGTGGAGCAGACAGGCCGACGGGCTGGGCGGCAGGCAGGATAGTCAGAAAGGCAGGGATCAGAGAACAGGCAGGATAGTCAGACAGGCAGGGATCGGAGGTGGGTCAGGATTCCAGTCGCGGGAAAGCACTGTGAAACACAAAAGACAATTTGGCAGGGAATGGTTGGAAGGAGAGGACTGATATAGGGGGAGCACAGGTGAAGGTGGTTGGGTTAATTAGGAGAGATCAGGCGAATGGGCAGGTGAATGGGAAAACCAGGGGCGGACCATGACAGAAACAGTCTGCTGGCGTGTACCCCAGCTGCATTAACACAATCATCTGATGAGGATGGATTGTGATATTTTCAGCCAAGCTGGATTAGAGTCATAGGTGACTTTCTGTGGGAATGATACGGCTATAGCATTATCTGACAGTTGGCAGCTGTGATCCTTCCTGAACAGATTAACCTGATTACCGAGCTGATACTCTGACGCGGCTAGCCCCCCTACCCCGTGCCCCACCGCAGCCCCCCCTACCTCCAGCCCCTGTCTTTGTTTCTTCCCATACCGATGAATAAAAAGCAAATGTGCCTTAGCATCAGTTACCTTTGTGTTTTGAATGTATTTTCTTGGCCCTCGGCCTATTGCTATAGAAGCAAGCAGCGTCACATTTGATGCCCAATTCCTGTCCTTTAGTTACTAAAACATGTACTGTTCTAGCTGTCTACTTTAAACACACGGGGCTCCGTGGAGATTACAACCAACTGAAAAAGACAACATTGTAAAAATAGCCTATTTTGAATGCGTCTCGGGTTAAGTCAGATGAAAACAAGCTTGTGCGGCCCACAGGAGAGAGTCAGGAGCTTGCGTCTCCAATATCAAACAGCTGCCATGTATTCATGAGGCATATTCATATATCTTTACCTCTTAATAGGATCCCCTCCAGCTAACTGTAAAGTTTTTATTCACCAAGACATAATTGCTGTTTATCAGTCCTGAGAAATTAATTCTACAAGTCTAATCAGCGTTGCTCACAGCCGTGTCCCTGTGTTAAATCAATACCCCTTTTATCCCTGTTTCTCAACTCTCTCTGTCTCTCTCTCACCCTCTCTCTCTCACCCTCTCTCTCTCTCTCTGGCTCAGTCTTTCATCCTCTGTGACACAATTTCTCAGTCTCTCTCCCCTACAAAATCCCTGAAAACTTGAGCGATTTCAGAGTTCAGTGCCTTTTATTTTACAAATGACTAACCCCTGCCAGGGATCAGAGACCCTGAGGAAGAGATCAGCATGGCCGCCTGCACAGGCCAATGCAAAAGAGGAAGGTGCGTCCGCCTATTCGTTCAGCGACAACCATGCCAGAAGTAATTACCCCTCCACTGCTGATGTGCTGGGTGGTGGCACCTCTCTGACTTATTTGTCAGAGAGGCCGAGGTATTTGATCATGTGCTGAACAAATTGGCAGCTGTTAGTGCAGGCTTCATAGGAGGAGGGGGGTGGGGGGGTCAGATAATACTTAACTCCCCTTCCCTCCGACTATGAAGCCTGCAATGGAGTCATACACAGCTACATTGGGTGTTTTGTTACTTTTGTGTGATCCAAACTAATCCCAAACCGTTTTCATATTCATATCATATCATGCATATCAAGCAAATCCTCCTTCCCACGTCAATCAAAACCACAGACGACTGCCGTGTGGGCAGGAGTCAAGGAGAATTTGTGGAAACACCACCCCTGCCCCCTACACCTGGGTCAACCTCGAACAATGTCTTTGATAGGGTTTTACTTGTTTTTCTTTCATACAATTTAGATTCAAGTGAATGCCCTTGCCCATTCGACTGACTTCATTTGGAACATTGCTTAAGGCCAGACAAGGGTACGGCCCATCCCTCCATCTCAGACGGCTTTATCCCAACGTGAGCCAGGTTGTGGACGTGGATCATCAGGCTTGGCTATGGCAAACATTCCAAGGGTTATTGGCACAAAAATGACGAAGATGGAGTGTTTTCGTCTGGGGAACAGAAAACACTCAGTAAGAGTTGGCCAGAGGAGCATGCCCTAGATGAATCGTGCGATTCAACACCAATGCGTATTATATTTTGGCTGGATCGTTTTTGCTGCATAGCGTTTAAGTTGGTAAGATTAACACTAGTCTTTTTCCAATAGAACAATGTGTGATCAAATAACAAAGGAGTCAAGAAGCATTTATTCACCTCGGCCTCATGAACGGCAAATCAAGAATCAATGTTTGGTGCTGCTGGCGATGCTTTGACGCTTCAATAGTTCCTTGAAGGCAATGGATGCAAGTTAACTTTTTTTGTTGGTTTCATATCGTTTTTGATAAAGAACTTGTTCAGTTTCTTTCTTTAAATTATGGGGCAATAAAACTACCTAGCGAATCTCTTCCTATCTCTACCCTTATTGGTACCCAATGGCGGCGAGAAGGAAGGGAGGTAGCAGAGAGGGAGGGGGGGGTTTGGGTTGATTATTTTCAGAATCCGACTGTTCTTGCTTTTTTCCTTTACAACTCTCAAATCCTACCTACTGCAGCAGATATGCGCTTAACACCATTTTATTTTGGAGATTAGGAGCTCAGACAATGAATAAGCTACAACATATGCTCTAAATTTGGTTTGAAGCATTGAAAATACCAGCCCAAGCGGGACACATGTAAGAGTTGTGCTGACATAACCATAGCCAAAACCCATGCACACAAAAAACAAACACACCATAATTATTTTTCTTACATTAAACATTGCTTGTTTTCTTTTTTTTGTGCTGATTTATTATTGCACCGTGGCCTACGTGTGAAGTTTTATTAAAGGTCCCATGGCACGAAAATTCAACTTTGTCTTTATGTCTAACATTAATATGAGTTCCCCTAGCCTACGTATGGTCCCACAGTAGCTAGAAATGGCATTAGGTGTAAAACAAGCACTAGCTATCCTGCTCCGCCTTTGAAAACAAAAAGCTCAGACGCTCCGATTTCGAATTTGGCCCCATACGTCGTAATAAGGGGCCAAATTATCTCCCCTTTCTCGTGTTCTACACTTCTTTGTTATTTGGATAACCGTTCTGCTGTTGGTTCTCTGACGTCTCTGGTATTTCCACAACAAGACTCGTAGTGGGGGTTATCTCAGCCATGGTGGAGAAGGAATTGGGGGAGAGGCTCCATCCTTCACATTCGGTTTAGTTTGGGACGCACATGTTGAATCCAGTCTCTTTTAGAGCTGCCCTGTGAGTGTGCTGGACGTTCCAGTCTGTAGCCACGAGCCAAAACAATCTCATCCATTTTATTAAAACGGCCAATATACATGACATTTACATCAATAAGCAAGCACAACAATGATACAAATAGAACAGCAGAACAGAACCCCAGCAACATCCCATGAGACAGATGCCCGCACAGCCCAAAGTTTCTTCAGCCACGGCTGTTTTTTTTTTTTTCTGCTCAGTTGATACGCCCTGGCTGCCGAGCGGCACGGAATGGGGTAATTGACTGAACAACATGAAAATCCGGGCATGCGGATAGTACGAGAACATCTTTGTTAAAGTGTAAAATCTGTTAAACAACCATCAAGTAATATCTAGATTAACACGATATTTAGCTGCTCTCTGAAAATGTCAACAATAAAATAAAATTACAATTGCATGTGTACGCAAGATGAGGTTTAACAACTATTTTATTTCAACCTAATTTCCTTTAATTTGCCATAGAATAAGAAACCTTTGACATTACTATAGTTTTTTGTATTTCAAACACTGTATTACATCTATATTTTCTATTCATCATAGTAAAAATCCCAGAAATAGTGCATTGATTTAGTTCCTTAGGTCAATGGAATTAGGAGTGAGGCGATAGATAACAGGGTTTAGTAAAAAGGGTGTCAGGCGGAAACTGAATGTGCGTAATGATAACAATGTAAGAGAGAGAGTTGGTCTTCTGCCTTGCTATGGATCAAAACATGATGCCACCCTGCCCTGAAGAAGCCTCCCCCTCGTGGAGGGCCTCTGTTCATGGAGGACATCCTGCACTCAAGGTGGGGATGTCACCTTGGGTGTAGGTTATCCTCCAAGACACAGAGGAAGGTCAGAGGAGGAGGATGACTCCAACACCTTCCCCTTATAAACTATTAGAAAGCTGTGTTAGTTTGTTGTGAGCGCTACTGTTGGGTCTTGTGACCCAACAGTAGCGCTCGTCAGGGCAGGGTGGCATCGTGTTTTGATCCATAGCAAGGCAGAAGACCAACTCTCTCTCTTACATTGTTAGTGTTGAAATACAAAAAACTTACAAAGGTTTCTTTTGGCTTAGCCAAGCATATCGCTCAGTGTCTTAGGGTAATGTTGTATAGGATCAAGCCGGACGTTTGGGTTGCATTAAGATATCTAATTACAAAAACTGCAGCACTGATAAACACTCTTGACGTAAGTCACCTGAGATTGATCCATCCTCAACCATCACTCTCTCCCAATAAAGACTTAAATAGACATACCATTTGGTAAGCTCCACCTTTAAGCTATACCAAGTTATTATAAATCAATTAACCAACATCCCGCCAGTGCACACAACAAAAGTGTGGTTATCATCCCATAAAATAATAACAACATAGGGATAAGGAAGTGAATGCCGACTGGCCGTATAACACGGGACAACTCTGTTCGGTAAACAAATTACAGCTTGTACATTGACTATTGATTATTGTTATGAGTGATGGTTATGATATGTATACTTGACATGTGTGAGGTCAACTTGGTTCGATATCATTTACGACACGGCAGTTGCTGGTAGGACTATGTAGTCCACCTGTTAGGATGACTACTGCTGTTTGCTGCGGAGGGGTAGCCATAGTGACCAATGACAGCTCTATAAACCATCTGACAGAGTGGGGAATTAATCACCAGAGTTGCAGGACAACCGTATTGGGTGAAAACATCTGGCAGGGGTGATGATTGACTGTGAGCCATGCACAATAGAGGAACTCCACCATTTCTAATGCCAAGCACAATTCCACCACCTGCCAAAATACACCCAAAACAGTGGTGTTTTGGTGTGGTGGTGGTGGTGGTGGGGGGGGGCATCCAGTACCCTTGATGTCATGCTGTGTGACAAACACATCCTTCTCTTCAGATGCCAACATCATAGAGTTGTATATTTCTCTTTCAAAAGACATACAATGGAACGGTCTGCCCCAAAGTGGCTCAAATCACTTTGAAATACATGTATGGATGTGTGCTTTTCAAAAGGAACGTTTTGACATTTCCCTGTTTGCCTTTGCTACCATCTCATTTGAGCTCCACTGTTGATCGTTGTGTTTGCTGTCCACTGTCCAGGTTTGAGTGAGCCAAGCAGAATTCAGCTGTGCTTGACATCCACCAAGGGAAATGGCGGACAGATGTCGGCTTCATATTAAATAAAAAGCTGAAAAACAATTAGATAAAAAGTAACAGAAGTTACTTTAAATGTGACATCATAACAATACACAGTAAAAATAATACTTATAATTAAGGTGTCAAATCCACTTTCTATCAATTATTGTATGTTAATTAATAGTTGATCCTAGTCAGGTAGGCTGGGGCTGGAGATGACTGTAAGTGATAGACACACCACCTGAATAGGAAGATCTTAACCTCATCTCTATATGTCAGAGGAGACGAACACAGACATAAGGAGAATAGACACATTACAGAGACCAAACTTGAGCCAGGATTTGAGGCATTATCTCGGTGTCTGGTGACATTTATGATTATATACAACTGTGATTATTCATATAAATATATCTAGGGACAAATACACAAAATGTCATATTGACATAATAACAAAAGGCAGTCTCTTGTTTTTTAAGCTCTCTGACTAGCTGTATTGTACACAGACTTAGATTATTGAAGTTAGGTTTGCTTCATATTTCGGTAAGGAAAATCATTTCAATGTGTGTGTTGTTGTCATGTAAAGCAGTTCAAGCAATCGCTTAACAGAGGTTGGTCTGAAATGATAGGGACATGCAGTGGATTTAAATGCAATCAATGGAACAGGAGTACGGGTTTTGAAGTCAGTGAGAATGACTCTAGTCTCAGGTATTGAAGATTGATTCAGTGACCATGATTTATGGTCACTTGAACCCAATTTAAAAAGTACATCAGCACGATTGCTTATAAGGCTTCTCACACTGTTCACTTTGACAGTTCAGGTGAGTGAATTACAACTCTCACATGAGACATGAGTTACTGTACATTACAAAGCGAACCCTTCTGTGGACAGCAAACAGCCATTCCCGTACCCATACCTGTCTAGATAATTAATTGTCAGAGATTGTCTGTCCTCTGAGGGAATCAATTTCCATCTCTCTAACTTTTGATAGATGTTAGTGTGCAGAGCTGCTCATGAATGGGGTGCTGCTGGCACTTGGACACCCAAGGGCACTTGCTCCTGCAGATGCAACTGTCAATGCAGTGGCCAGTCAGGAATCTGTTAGCTTAGACTACTTACGACAGACACCATTTTATTTGAGTTCTCTCTCCATTTCTCACTATTTTCTCCTGTCTCACTTGATTCTCGCACAGGCGTGGTCACTCACAAACATACACATGCAGACACCCACAAATGCACTCACTTAGGCACGCATGCAGGCACACACGCACGCACACACGTGCGCACGCACGCACACAACACACATGCACACACACACACACACACACACACACACACACACACACACACACACACACACACACACACACACACACACACACACACACACACACACACACACACACACACACATTCTGTCATTCCAACACTTGGTAGCTATGTTGCAGAACCCCAGTGTTGCACCAGAGAAGGTTGGCTTCTTTTTCCAAACCCCGAGAAAGACAGAAGTATTCATATAATATTAGATCATAGCTAAAGAAATTCACACAGCCTCCTTACTTCAGTCAGTGAGACCGACGCCATGCCTGAGGTAATCAAGGTCTGGACCTCTGTAATGTATTTGGAAGACCTCCCTATTTTTCATGCCCTGGCTATGGCGCTGACCAAGCAACAGTTATTTACCATACTCTGAAAGTTTATGTGTTTTATGTTTAAATATACCCTAGGACCCATAATCAGTATTATGAGTGACCCACATGTCACTATGATGAAGCCTCAGTGAAGGTTTTATTGGACCAGGCCATCTATACATTGCCCCAAGGGGTGGCTTGCTCTTGTAGGGACATTAATTGCAAGGTGGGGGCAGAGATTAGGGTCAGGCTACGCATGGATAAATACATTGCCCCAAGGGGTGGCTGGCTTTGTAGGAATGGCATGCAGATTCTGCAGCATCGTTTATAGGAGCAGACCCTGATGGAAAGGGTATTTCATGGCATCGTTTGAATAAAAAGTAGTTAAACTATTGTAGTAACCAATGAATCAACACACCATGTGAGCTATGTGTGTATGTGTATACATGTACACGTTATTTTGGTCTGAATTTGTATTAATGTTGTTTAGTGATCCTTCTCCACCTGTCCACCAGATGTCCTTGGAACTTTGCCCAAACAGATCTGCCTCCAATCACTTCATTCCCCTTACCTGTGTGTCTTTGTCACTATCGTCTCATCTGCACATCATTCCCTGTTCAATCTCTTCACATACCTACAAGTTTAGTTCATTGTATTTTTCACATCCCTTTGACCTTGTGGTTCATTGTGGTTCTTTCGTTGTTGGTTTTATTTCTGTCAGTTCACGGAACTGTAATTTTTTGAGTTTCTTTATTAAAAGCCTTTTTGTTACATTTCCCGAGGGATTGTCTGCATTTGGCTCCCATCCCCTTCTGTCCCCTCTGCCCCGGCAGCGCTGGTCCTGACTCCTGACAGTTATGCGTGCTTTCGGATTAAAGGTGCAGTGTGCATAATTTAGTGGCAACTGGCTGCGATTCCAACCCAATGAATAAACCCCTTTCCAACGAGGTCGCCGAAGCTACTGCGGCACATACTGGCTTGTTTGGTTTAAGTTGCCAAAAGGTGCTTCCAAAAAGTATCACAAAGTTGCCGTTGGTCATAACCATCTGGGGCCGTATTCACAAAAGATCTTAGGGATAAAAGTAGGTCCTAAATGGCGAATTTAGGAGTAACTCCTAAAAGTAATGGGCGTGTCACTCTTAAATTTAGGACTCCTAACTTTATTCACAAAGAGCAATTCACTAAGTATTTTAGGCCTAAAAGTAACACCTACGTCTAGGAGAGCTTAAAAGTCCTCAAGAGGACTCCTAACTCAGTAAAACCTAACACAAAGAATCGTAAAATGGCTGCGAAACTAAATGTTTTGGAGACAATGGAAGACTGTGAGTTAATGAAGAGATATAGGCTAAATCGTGAGGGTATTAAACTTGTTGTGGAGTGCGGGATGCAATAACATCTAACAGAAATAATCAGATTAGTCCCGAAATAAAATGTTTGGCAATACTACGTTATTTAGCGCTACGTTACTTCATGGCAATTACAGGTATGCCCGGTGGGTCGGTGCTATTGACAGGACGCACATAAAAATGATTGCGCCATCAAAAGATGAGGACGTGTTCGTCAATAGGAAGAAAGTGCATTCTATCAACTCGCAGGTTGTTTTTGATGCAAATTTTAACATGCTGGATGTTGTTGCAAAGTGGCCTGGAGCTACCCATGATTCGTGCATTTTAATGGAGAGCGGTCTGAGGCAGCTTTTTGAGAGGCACCATGTACCAGTTTGGTGTCACTTGCTGGGTGACAGTGGTTATCCCTTCAAGACGTGGCTCTTAACACCCTACCTCAATCCACAACCGGGAGCACAGTTAAAGTATAACATGTAAGTGATTACGCAGATTACGCTTAGTCCTATGCAGTAAAACACATCATATTGGCTCTTTGACACCTTTTATTTGTTGAATCCATTATTTATTATTGTTTACTGTTTTCCTCCATATACGTTAGAGCACACAGACATACACAAAATGTCGTGGAGAGAGAAATTGGGCAGATTAAACGTCGGTTTCATGTCCTCCATGGCGAAATACGCCTCATCCCAGAGAGGGCAAGCACTGTCATCACTATATGTGCCATTCTACACAACCTCTGCAAGCGGAGGAACATTCCACAGCCAGACGATGATGATGATGATGATGATGACAACGATGACCACGATGATGATGATGGCGATCAACATGACAATGAATTTGGCCGTGTGGAACCGAGTGGACTGGCATTTAGGGATCACTTTGTGAATACACATTTTAGGTAAACACCTTGGCACAAATCAGTCAACACACATTTGTGTAGTTCATAACATTTATTTTCTTTCAATTTTTTAATTTTACGTATTTATGTTGTTTGCTCTCTCTCTCTCTCTCTCTCTCTCTCTCTCTCTCTCTCTCTCTCTCTCTCTCTCTCTCTCTCTCTCTCTCTCTCTCTCTCTCTCTCTCTCAAACATGCAGGCTAAAACGTCATTATCGTGGTCTGCACAAACTTGTCATCATGCGTGTATTCTGCTAACTGCACTGTCCATAACTACTTGATAGGAATTAATTTCTAGCCTCTATTTCCCGTTTTTTGGTGATTTAGTGGGCTCACCTGAACAACCAATTACCGCACTGACCGCTTCTAAACTCGTGCACGAGAATCAACATAATCCATAGCAACGGCGCGTCACCCTTAGTTCACTCTTAGTGATTCATCCTTAGTAAGAGTAGGTCTCAGCGGCTTTGTGAATAACTTTTAAGATAAAGCTCCTCCGTAAAATGTTTTAGCGCGAGTTAGCAGCACTCCTAGCGGTAAGATAAAATGCTTTGTGAATACGGCCCCAGGAGTACTTGCCCCCCTTCCTTCCTGGAACTTTTCAGACAAAATGCAGTTTTTTTGTTCTGAGCTACTGTAGAAACATGGAATTGCAACCTGTCAGACTCTGTGGTAGAGGACCCTGTGTACATATATTGTCCTAATTTTAAGGTAACAAAAACGCAAATTTGTATTTTGAATACTTTTATTCATACACTAATTTGTACACACTTATGAATAATATATTCCATAATTGGCCATCCTTATACAGGAGAGGCTCATTCTAGCTTTAAGAGGCCCAATAAATGTATCTCCAACAGCAGACTGAACAGTAGACTGCAAGATGAAGAACTGTAGCCACGAATAGCAGCCAAAATTTAATTGCATATTCAACATGGGACCTCCAGTAACCTTAATAGGGAGACACACCAGCCTATAGCCAACTTCTATCTGAAAAGAGTGTCAATTGGACTTGGCTCAGCTGGCGTTGTTTCTTTAGCATAAATTCTATATGGAGGCAAATGATAACTGGTAAAAATTGTAGGAAAATAATATTATACACTATTATATATATAATAATATATAATAAAATTATATATATTTGTATGGGAATGGAACCAAATCCTCTCAGAAGAAAATGCTGCTCATATGAAAGGGAATGAACCCATGAGCTATAATGGCACTGAGAAAAGAGGCAGTTTATTGGTTCTTGGCATCATTGATGCAGTAAATTAAATCGCAGCATGGACAGGAAAACATTGAAATAAATCCACAGTTCACTTCAAACTGACTGAGGAAGACAGGTCTGAGAAGCACTTGGATCTCCTCCAGAAGGGGAATGGAACTTCAACATCTCTCTCTAATTGAACCAATGGCTGGGTTGTGTTAACTATCACGCATAAGCTATAGTTGGGCTAAAACAGTATACATGAGTGACGTGTCATTAAAGCCATGCATTTCCTGGGGAACACTACTGCATGATTCCAAGGGGACTCATGCATGCCTGTTATTGTTTTTCAAGTCTGGTGACTAAACCATTATTTTACTGTTGATTAACTGTTATTTAATTGTATGTTTGTATAATTTCACGACTAGATTAATGACTAACTGGTGTAAATAATACATCAAAGCCACAATGTGTAAGATTGAAATACTCCCAGTGGGACACTTTCAGAATTCCAAAAATCCCAATAACTATGGTCTGTCAACTCTACTGGCTGTGCAGCAGTGTGCCCTGAACCAGAATAAAAGGTTGCGATTTTATTGAAAAAACTTTTTATTGATAAAAATCAGTGTAATTCAGCATTGACAGAGAAATGTCTGATATCTTAAAGGGCCCCTATTATACCACCAGGTGTGAGTGTAATTAGCCACTACAAGCTATTTGAAAATCTACCCCAACCTGTGCCACAAATAGGAGTGTCCACCTAGGAGTATGCTGGGTAGATCAGTCTACCAGCCTACCCAGTGGACTGCAGCAAATGTTGCTGATCCATTCATCATACATCCAGGCGGACACTCCCACTTGTGATGTCCCTTGAACACAGACAAGTTAGATTTTCTAATGGCTTGTAATGGCTAATCACACTCACACCTGTTGGTATAATTGGGGCCCCTCTCCAGGTGGGCCGCTTAACTGTTGGGCCGGTCGGAAGCGAATAATAAAATTTGATAATTGTTAGTTATTCTGCTTTGAAAGCCACCTGCACATTCAACATGCTACAAATGGGAAACTGCAACCTCTTGAAGATTGCCATAGATTTGATGGATACAACCTCTTGAGAGAATCCCCCACTGTACTCAAGGAAGTTTCTATAGCCCACAGCGCAGCATTATTTACAAGGAGAAAAAGTTTCCTCCCGTTACAGATAAGCGCCTATAAGGACTTTGCTAGCATCACTGGAAGTAAAGGGAATGGATGGTAGTGGTTGGAAGAGGGAAGGAGGGGCTATTCTTGGGCTATCACCCAGTATCACAAATCACAGAATTTGCCTCAAATGTAATTTGAAGAAAAATAAACATGAACTTTAAATTATGAGCACTAAACCCCAGAGTTAATCCCACTAGTTTTCCAGGCTATGCACATAAGGCCATAAGAAAAAGCAAAACTATAAGAAAAACTTTCACTACCCAAAATTGCCTGCTGGGATGAGTTGCTAAAAGATTACCAGTTAGCAGGCTTTCATCAGTGCTAACTGTCTGTCTGTTTCCTTGTCTTGTTTTGGTGCGTTTCCTGTTTTACTTTGGTATCTCTGTCTTGTTTCTCCCCATGTCCGGTCCAAGTATCCCTCCTGTGTGATTACTGCTTCCTCCCCCAATGTGTTTGTACCTGAACTGTCTGCTATTGGGTCCTACCTGCCTACCTGCCACCCGCTAACCATGACAATCGCAAAGGGTATTCCTACCTTAAACAGTCGGTTAAAAACTCCTTACTGCTCCTTTAAATGCTTTTGTAGCTGCTTTTGTAGCTGTTGAGAATGACGCTGATCCAGAAATTAGCCATGAGGATGATATAAATACTGAAAGACAGGTAGAGAAGATACCAGTATTAACATTACATATAAATTTGAGTTATTGCAGTTTACTAGAAAACGCATAACCTACACCCACAAAGCACAAGTGATATATGGCTTCACCATGAAATTCAGATGTCCAGATCCAACCTGGTCTCACAGGAATCCATGAAATGACTACGGACGCTTAACTCAAAATCCGTGGGATTATTACGGAAACACGCCGATTTCCGTAATATGCGCACAAAATTCTGTTCTGTGGAAGACGAAAAAGGTGCAACATGCTCTGGGACACGATTATATAGATTGGTCCAACAGTTAAGCGGCCCACCTGGAGAGGGGCCCCAATTATACCAACAGGTGTGAGTGTGATTAGCCATTACAAGCCATTAGAAAATCTAACTTGTCTGTGTTCAAGGGACATCACAAGTGGGAGTGTCCGCCTGTATATATCTATATCTATATATCTATATTATATTATATATATATATATATATATATATATTATATATATATATATATATATATATATATATATATATATATTTAAGCAATATCACACGAGAGGGAGTGCTGTTGTACTGTATATCAGCACGGCTGTGATTCAGTGGTAGGCACGAGGCCACAGGCCGAGTGCCGCAGATAATCACACCGTGCTGATATACAGTACAACAGCACGACCTTGAGTGTGATATTGCTTTTATGCAACAGTGCTACGAGCACATTTTATTAGTTAACAGTAATAAGAAACAAGAGATTATGATTTGTTTGTTTAGTAATCATTTATTCGGCTCCGCCAACACAACAACACAAATAGTTCCGCAACTGAAGGGAGACAAGGCTGTTGCCAGGCAACACTTATACACACATATACAGTACGTACGTACGTTAGCTAATAATGGTTATTAGAACGCCCGTACAGCGGAGTGATTATGTCTGTAAAAGGTTGCAGTGTTGTTATACTGTATATCAGCACTCATGGAACGTCTCTTGTCCAATCAAATTGCTCGGTTGGGACCGGTCGGAACTACCTGTTGTATAAATATATATATATATATATATATATATATATATACGAAAAAGGTGCAACCGTAAGTCATTTGACGGATCCCTGTGTGACTAGGTCGACTCGCTCGGTGAAACGGGGATCTGTGTCCGTGCGCATATTACAGAAATCGGCGTGTTTCCGTAATGTTCCCACGGATTTTGAGTTAAGCATCCATAGTCATTTCACGGATTCCTGTGAGACCAGGGGCCGTATTCACAAAGGATTTTATCTTACCGCTAGGAGTGGTCCTAACTCGCGCTAAAACATTTTACGTAGGAGTTTTTTCTTAAAAGTTATTCACAAAGCTGCTGAGACCTACTCTTACAAAGGATGAATCACTAATGGCGCATTTCCACTAGCACGGCTCGGCTCGGTACGGCTCGCTCGGTACGGCTCGGCTCGGCGCGCTATTTGCGTGTTTCCACTAGCACGCAGTACCTGCAACCGGGTACATTTTGGTATCACCGCAGCCCTGGTTCCAAGCGAGCCGAAGCGTTACTAAAACGTGACGTCAGCCGACTGCCTTCCGCTGATTGGCCGATGAGTGTCGTCACTGGAAGCGTCATAACCGCGCGACTTTTCAATAGTGTTTTGTCTCGCGGCCCGGAGTCTTCTCTGGCTCTCTTCTCTTGCCTTCTGTGCGACAAAAAGCCACAGGGTGAGCAGCAACACGATCGCCTCCATGCTGTCCTCCTCTGATGTTGTTGTTCTGGTCTTCCGGATTTGTACGTTGCTCGGCACCGTGTAAATGACGTCACAGCGGTTTCGCACAGCCGTGTTATGACGACCCCGCCCACGTCGAGGAGGCACCAGTTGTAATGGAAACACAACCAAACCGAGCCGAGCCGAGCCGTGCCGAGCCGTATCGAGCCGAGTCGTGCTAGTGGAAATGCGCCATAAGAGTGAACTTTAGTCTAGTGACGCGCCGTTGCTATGGATTACGTCGATTCTCATGCACGAGTTTAGAGGCGGTCAGTGCGGTGATTGGTTGTTCAGACGAGCCCACTAAATCACCGAAAAACAAGGAAATATAGGCTAGAAATTAATTCCTATCATGGACAGTGCAGTTAGCAGAAAACACGCATGATGACAAGTTTGTGCAGACCACGATAATGACGTTTTAGCCTGCACGTTCAAGAGAGAGAGAGAGAGAGAGAGAGAGAGAGAGAGAGAGAGAGAGAGAGAGAGAGAGAGAGAGAGAGAGAGAGAGAGAGAGAGAGAGAGAGAGAGAGAGAGAGAGAGAGAGAGAGAGAGAGAGAGAGAGAGAGAGAGAGAGAGAGAGAGAAAGCAAACAAAAATACGTAAAATTGAAAAATTGAAAGAAAATAAATGTTATGAACTACACAAATGTTTCTTGATTGATTTGTGCCAAGGTGTTTACCTAAAATGTGTATTCACAAAGTGATCCCTAAATGCCAGTCCACTCGGTTCCACACGGCCAAATTCATTGTCATGTTGATCGCCATCATCATCATCGTGGTCATGGGCGTCATGATCATCGTCTGGCTGTGGAATGTTCCTCCGCTTGCAGAGGTTGTGTAGAATGGCACATACTGACTGTGCTTGCCCTCTCTTGGGTGAGGCGTATTTCGCCATAGAGGACATGAAACCGATGTTTCATCTGCCCAATTTCTCTCTCCATAACATTTTGTGTATGTTTGTGTGCTCTAACATATATGGAGGAAAACAGTAAACAATAATAAATATGGATTCAACAAATAAAAGCCGTCAAAGAGCCAATATGATGTGTTTTACGCATAGGATTAAGCGTGAACTGCGTAATCACTTACATGTTATACTTTAACTGTGCTCCCGGTTGTGGATTGAGGCAGGGTGTCAAGAGCCACGTCTTGCAGGGATGTCACCCAGCAAGTGACACCCAACTGGTACATGGTGCCTCTCAAAAAGCTGCCTAACCCCGTGTTGACACCAAACGCGACGGGGCGACAAGATCCCATACAAAGTGAACGTAGAGACGCGTATCGGGCGAAATTTTCGCGAGAGAAAACTGGCGACAAATTTTGATTTGTCGCGCCACACTTTCGCCGTCTTCTGGCGAGCGCGTTCACATGGATTTGTGGTGCGACATATTCGCTCGAGTTCAAATTTTTCAAGTTTGACGCGAATTTCGCGTGATGACGCGTGATTACAGCCAATCAGCGTTCACTTCGTTGAGTGACGTAGCGTTCACTTCCCGCTCAAGCTAAAGACATGCAATGCTTGTCTTTAAATGCTTTTATCTTTAAATGCTTGACTTTAAAAAGGTAA
Organism: Melanogrammus aeglefinus; assembly: GCA_900291075.1. Taxonomy (NCBI): domain Eukaryota; kingdom Metazoa; phylum Chordata; class Actinopteri; order Gadiformes; family Gadidae; genus Melanogrammus; species Melanogrammus aeglefinus. The sequence goes on along the minus strand of OLKM01000126.1, from coordinate 312,122 downwards.
AGACATGCAATGCTTTTCTTTAAATGCTTTTGTCTTTAAATGCTTGTCTTTAAAAAGGTAAAGCCATGCAATGCTCGTTAAGTCGGACATGGCTGTGAAATGGAGGACCTGGAGTCAAGTTGTGGCGCGACAAATTCGACAAAACTTGCACAGCGACAGATTACGATGTGTGGCGCGACAAAACTTCGGCGACAATGCGAACGGGCGACAAATTTCGCGTTTGATGTGAATGTAAGGTTAGACCGCTCTCCATTAAAATGCGCGAATCATGGGTAGCTCCAGGCCACTTTGCAACAACATCCACTATGTTAAAATTTGCATCAAAAACAACCTGCGTGTTGATGGAATGTACTTTCTTCCTATTGACAAACATGTACGTCCTCATCTTTTGATGGCGCAATTATTTTTATGTGCGTCCCGTCAATAGCACCACACCGGGCATATCTGCAATTGCCATGAAGTTGGCTTTGATCCTGTGTAATTGTTGAATGAAACCGGAGAAACTGTTGGATGATATGTGGTCTAGAGAGCGCGTTGATAGTTTGGTTTATGGCACGGCTGATTGATGGTTGCGATATTCCTAAATCGTCAGCATTGCAAAGTTGCATTTTCCCTGTTGCCAAATAACGTAGTGTTGCCAAACATTTTATTTCGGGACTAATCAGATTATTCCTGTTAGTCGGGGAATGTTATTGCATCCCGCACTATCTCCACAACAAGTTTAATACCCTCACGATTTAGCCTATATCTCTTTGTAACGGGGCGGCTGCCCGTTACTGCAGGCAATGGATAAAAACAGGACTGACACCGGGATTTACAAGTACCCTTTTATTTAACACACACAGAACATTCAAACACATTCATGACGCCACCTGCAACGTAAAAACACTCACGTTACGGTTGCACTGGCTTCCGGGTGCCGGGGGCTGCGGGAGGACCCGACGTGAAGTCCGGAAGAACATTTGTGTTGTGTGGGGGTGACGTCAGACGGGCGAGACCAAGTGTGTGCGAGGAGAGGGGTGTATTGGGGTACTTGGGGAATATTTAAGGTGTCAGGGAAGTAGAGGGTAAGGATAGGTTTTAGACGAATAGGTCTGGGGTAAGGTGGGTAACTAGGGGTGGGTATAGGTAAATCGGAAATGTGTAGGGGAGGGTTAATTGAATTAAGAGGGGTATGGGTCAGGCCGGGTAGGATATATTCAGGTCCAAATCATGTAGGTGGGGCAGAAGGGTCTGAGGTGAGCGGGTGACAACACCTGGCTCTTAGATCAGCCAAGGGCTTTATTAGTGCCGAGGGGAGGACCGTTGTTTTTTTGATTATTGAAAGTTATTTAGATTATTGATTGGTTTTTTTTTGTGTTTATTCATTATTCATTTTTTTTTGCCTCCTGATGGACATTTTTGGTACCGGAATAAATTCAGGCCCACGGCCTTACTAACATCTTTCATACTGCCTCCAATCCTTCCACCGCCGCAAGGCTCATCCTGGTAACACTCTTCATTAACTCACAGTCTTCCATTGTCTCCAAAACATTTCGTCTTGCAGCCATTTTACGATTCTTTGTGAATAGGTCTTACTGAGTTAGGAGTCCTCTTGAGGACTTTTTAACTCCCCTAGACTTAGGTGTTACTTTTAGGCCTAAAATACTTTGTGAATTGCTCTTAGTTAAAAAATTTAGGAGTCCTAAATTTAAGAATGACACGCCCATTACTTTTAGGAGTTACTCCTAAATTCCCCAGTTAGGACCTACTTTGTGAATCCTTTGTGAATACAGCCCCAGGCTCCCAGATCCCTATGACGTTCACAGTGTAGATTCAAAGGTAATCATAGCTCTATAAAGTAGATCAAAATAATGAATCTGGTTAAATCAGTACAGCTCATAACACATTGGCCTACACAAACCCAATGTAATAAAAACATAGAAGCAGAAGCTGAAGTGGTTGAAGTAATTAATAGCTGCTCTGAGAATCTGTTTTCTTAAAACTTAGTGCCTTTGGGGTATGGCCTTGAGACTTTTGTATAACATAATCCAATGCATATTATGTAAACTTTTGCCATTCTCATATTAATGAAGTGAAATGTCAGTTATTTTTAAATTCCTGTTAAATATAACTAGCCTTATAAAAAAATACAGGTTAGTAAGAACTGAACTGTCACTTTATTTATCCACTTCAAAAAAAGTGTGCTGGTCTTCGGTCTGAAATTCCCGGACCAAAAAGCGTTGAAACCCCTCCGTTGTTGACTGTTGCCGGATGTCAAAAGACAGAATTGACATATTCGCAAAAACCTTAAAGAAAAAGAAAAAAACACTTGATTAGAAATTTGACAAAAGGCTATTTTTTTTGCCCATGCCAATAACTCCCACAACGGAAGGCTTTGTGGAAGCGCCATTCATGTCATGCTTTATCAGGTCTGCTTTGGTTTTACAAGAAGGTGCCTTTTGCCCAGAGAGACCCTTTGTATTCTTCTGCATTTCTGCTCCACAGCTGGTTGTCCCGTGTGTTAAAGAACCCAGGGCATGAAAATTTCACTTTATGAGGTTTTTTAACATTAATGTGAGTTCCCCTAGCCAACCTATGTCCCTCAGTATCTAGAAATGGCGTTAGGTGTAAAACAAGCACTAGGTGTTCAGCGCCGCCTTTGAAAAATGAAAGCTCGAATTTGGCCCCATATGTCGTCATAAGGGGCCAAGTTACCTCCAATTTGGCCGCGTTCAGACTGCAGGCAAATCTGATTCAAATCTGATTCCTTCTCATATCCGATTTTTAGGGCTGACTGTCCACACTGTTTTAGCAAGTGTCCAAATTGCATTTGGCTCTGTTCAGACTGGGCCACATTATTGACCCATCTGACAGGTTGCTGTAGCAACGACGTCGGAGCGGAGGCGTCATCTAGCGCGTGTATTGTGTGACTCTATGTAATAGCGACGAGAAAAACAATAACAAACAAGATGGATCAAAGAACGCGAAAGACTTTCATAAATCGACTTATTCCGATACATGCCCTCGAGCTTCGCTTGAACGGACTCATCTCCCCACAGATTAATGAGGCATTTCGTTTCTTCCTCTAAGGACTGTTGTTTTCGGCATCTTCCGACTGCTCCATACCGGTAACGTAGCTCCACAACTCGAAACAGGCGGGTGGTTTGGCGCATTGGGTCAGGTCTGGCGTCGCGTAGAGTGACGTCACGGAGAGTCAAAACCGATCTGAGTGTTTGGAGCTGTTCAGACTGAGACGCATCTGTCCAAATGCGATCTGAAACTACCTCCCGGAGGTGGTTTCGATCCGTTTTGCAAAAATCGGATTTCATGTGACTTGGGACTGTTCAGACTTCAAAAGAGTCATCCGGTTCCAATCTGGATGGGCTAAAAATCAGATTTTTGCTGGCAGCCTGAACGCGGCCTTTGTCTGCCTTCCCCGCCCAGAGAATTTGGCGCGCGAATGAGACAATGAGCTATGAATGTGTGAGCGCCACATGTGTGTGTGTGTGTGTGTTTGTGATTACACACACTATAAAGCAAGTGTTTTACACATTTTACCACCACCGGGAGACACCACCACCGGGAGGCACTACCGCCAAGAGACGATGCCCCTCCCGGAGCCCCGCAGCCCGCTGCCGAGGCACCACCGCCCTGCCCGCCTCGGCAGCGGGCAGCAGGGCTCCGGCAGGAGACAATCGCGGGCAACAATCCCTTTCTCCTCCATGTCGCAGTTCAGTCTATTTCAGATTGATGTGGAAGTGGAAGAACCAGAGACATCAGAGAACCGGCCGCAGTCGTTGGAGATTTGTCTGGAGGCGCACACAACTTTTGGCCGTGATAATACCCACGAGGCCATCACCATATTGAAGTTCGCAGATGACACCATGGTGGTAGGCAGGATCTCAAGCAACGACAAGGCTGCCTACAGGACAGAGGTAGAGAACCTGGTGAGCTGGAGCCGAGAGAACAACCTGATCCTCAACGCAGCAAAAACAAAGGAGATGATCCTGGACTTCAGGAGGAAGACGAAGCCCTTCGTCCATCACCCCATCACCATCGACGGCGAGACAGTGGAGGTTGTGCAGAACATCAGGTACCTCAGGGTCAACATCAGCCACGACCTGACTTGGACCGTCAACACCACCGCGACGGCCAAGAAAGGACTTCAAAGGCTTCACTTCCTGAGGTGCTTGAAGAGGGTATGTCTTCCACAAAAGCTGCTGGTGAGCTTCTACAGGTCAGCCATCGAGTCAGTTCTCACACTCTGCATGGTAGTCTGGCTGCACCAAAGACTCTCCAGCGCATCATTAAGACTGTTGAGAGGATCACCGGCACCCAGCTCCCCAGACTGGAGGGCATCTACCAGGCCCGCTGTACTCGGAGGGTCAAGGGCATTCTCAGAGACAGCACAAACCCTGGACACTGCCTCTTCACTCTCCTGCCCGCCCGCACTACAAGACTGCAAAACAGTTTTTATCACAGAGCTGTGACACTACTAAACTCCACTCCAACTCTACTGCCACACTGATACTCCCCATCTCATCTCATACACAAATGATTGCACTGTTGCACTACTGACACTTACGGACTTTAAAACATTTTATTTTATATATATATATATATATATAATATATATATATATATATATATATATATATATATATATATATATATATATATATATATATATATATATATATATATATGTACACACACACACAGAGAGGCCTGTAATTTTCATCATAGGTAAACCTCAGCTATAACATTAGCCATAACAACATTGTCAGATTTTTTAAGAATTTATTTGCAAATTATGGTGGAAAATAAGTATTTGGTCACCTACAAACCAACAAGATTTCTGGCTGTCACAGACCTGCAACCTCTTCTTTAAGAGGCTCCTCTGTCCTCCACTCGTTACCTGTATTAATGGCACCTGTTTGAACTCCTTATCAGTATAAAAGACACCTGTCCACAACCTCAAACAGTCACACTCCAAACTCTGATATGGCCAAGACCAAAGAGCTGTCAAAGGACACCAGAAAAACAATTGTAGACCTGCACCAGGCTGGGAAGTCTGAATCTGCAATAGGTAAGCAGCTTGGTGTGAAGAAATCAACTGTGGGAGCAATTATTAGGAAATGGAAGACATACAAGACCACTGATAATCTCCCTCGATCTGGGGCTCCACGCAAGATCTCACCCTGTGGGGTCAAAATGATCACAAGAACGGTGAACAAAAATCCCAGAACCACACGGGGGGGACCTAGTGAATGACCTCCAGAGAGCTGGGACCAAAGTAACAAAGGCTACCATCACTTACTAACACACACTAACTGCCGCCAAGGGACTCAAATCCTGCAGTGCCAGACGTGGTCCTCCCTGCTAAAGCCAGTGCATGTCCGGGCCCGTTTGAAGTTTGCTAGAGAGCATTTGGATGATCCAGAACAGGATTGGGAGAATGTCATATGGTCAGATTAAACCAAAATATAACTTTTTGGTAAAAACTCAACCCGTCGTGTGTTGGAGAGAAAGAAAGGCTGAGTTGCATCCAAAGAACACCATACCTACAGTGAAGCATGGGGGTGGAAACATCATGCTTTAGGGCTGTTTTCCTGCCAAGGGACCAGGACGTCTGATCCGTGTGATGGAAAGAATGAATGGGGCCATGTATCGTGAGATTTTGAGTGAAAACCTCCTTCCATCGGCAAGGGCACTGAAGATGAAACATGGCTGGGTCTTTCAGCATGACAATGACCCCAAACACACCGCCCGGGCAACGAAGGAGTGGCTTCGTAAGAAGCATTTCAAGGTCCTGGAGTGGCCTAGCCAGTCTCCAGATCTCAACCCCATAGAAAATCTTTGGGGGGAGTTGAAAGTCTGTGTTGCCCAGCGAAGGCCCAAAAACATCACTGCTCTAGAGGAGATCTGCATGGAGGAATAGGCCAAAATACCAGCAGCAGTGTGTGAAAACCTGTAAAGACTTACAGAAAACGTTTGACCTCTGTCATTGCCAACAAAGGGCATGTAACAAAGTATTGAGATGACCTTTTGTTATTGACCGAATACTTATTTTCCACCATAATTTGCAAATAAATTCTTTAAAAATAAGACAATGTCATTTTCTAGATTTTTTCCTTTTGTCTCTCATAGCTGAGGTCAACCTATGATGAAAATTACAGGGCTCTCTCATCTTTTTAAGTGGGAGAACTTGCACAATTGGTGGCTGACTAAATACTTTTTTGCCCCACTGTATATTGCGAATACTGTTGATAATGTTTTTTATTTTTTTTTTTATAGAACTGTGCAACTCGAGGACTGCACCAAACAAAATTTTGTTGTCTTGTACAATGACAATAACGAGGATTCTTCTTCTTCTTTCTTCTTCTTCTTCATTCTTCTTTTCTTTTCTTCTCTTGTATGATATACATAGATATCTATGTATAATATATTATTTAGATATAGAGCTCCAGTACCCCTGCCGGAGCACCCTGAGAGTTGTAGAATATTTACACAGCTTTTGGCCGTGATAATATATATTATATGATATAGATATCTATGTATAATATATAATCATACCAGATATAGAGCTCCAGGACTCCCGCTGGAGCACCCGGAGTGTTCTAGAATATTTACAGAACACGGCCAAAGGCTGTGTGCGCCTCGCCATTGTGATACATCCACTGTAAACAGTGCGCATGGTACCGTGGCCGCAAGCTGCTCAGGGCCACATCCCCACCCTCCTCCTTGACCCGCCTCTCTCCTTTTCATTTGCAATAAAGCTACAGACACCAAAACGGCGTGTTTGGAGAAAGCTCAATGTGCGACTGGCTCGTAATGATTGTAATTCTGCACCACGGCTGAATTTTGGGAACGTCTTCAAATACTATGTTAGGGGCCCACTAATACCTACTGTATATGAAAGCATCCATAAAGTAGCATGCCATGGGACCTTTAACAACTTGGTCTCTAAGTTTTAGACATGGATCAGTTGTTTGCAGCTTCAACGGTGTTGAAGTACGTATGTGTTAGGGCATTCATTCTTAGTGCATGGTTATAGCAACTATAGGGGAATTCATCAGTGAATACCTGCATTCCGTGTTCAATGTTACACATGTTAATTTAACAATGTTTCATATTTAACTTTCAGATGGTGTACTGAAAGTTTAACTCACTGACTTTGATCTTTTGACCAATCATTGAATAACACTGTATGCTATATTGTTTATAGTGTTTCAAGGCTACAGCTCCTATTAAATGTAATGCAAATAATATTCTAGCCTTTCCCTGCTAAATGATGATTAAAGGTCATATTGGATACTGATGCAAAACTGAGTGTCTGTTCATTAAACCAACATTAAACTAGTTAGCCAAATGAAGTTTGGAGATGCTCACTCCTAGATAAGCAGCAGCTGAACCTTTTGCTTCCCAAATAGGACTTATAATCGGTTTACGGAGTGGGGGAAAATAACCACACAGTACTCTAACAGAAGTTTCACCTTGCCTTGGGTGTTGAAAGATCTTGGAAATGACTAGTAAGGAGACGGTGCTAGTGTCACCGCCCGGGGATCTGCCTGCCCACAGTGTCTGCAGCCTTGACTGGCAGACTGGCTCTCCTTATCACAGCCAGCCCGCAGTGCAATGAGACAGCACCATGGTCTTAGCACTACCCAAACAGCCAGGCAGGCTATCATCGCTGTCTGCATGTATAAACACACACAATCATGCACACACACAGACACACACACACACACGCACACGTACACGCACACGCCGCAGATGCTTCAGAGATAGAGGCACACTTGCAAGGATTTGAATTTATAATCTCATGACATCATAGCAACTTGTACTCATACATACAACAACATCCTTACTGGAACCCTGTTTCCTTTTCCCTAGCAGGAGAGGCAACGCATTATCAAAAGCACACCATCAAAAAAAACTTTCCCTAAAAACCATGCACTGTAATATGGGAGGAAAGGGAAAGTAATTGCTTGGGTCCATTGTCTGATCATGTGTACTTATGTGAGTGATGGGGTCTGTACATCTTTTATAAGTGACAGTTCCTTGAGGGTAGGGGTTGTTAAGCAAAAAGTAAATATTAATCGTCTGTGTTATGCCACAGCTCAACAGTCGTCTTTCTGCCTGCCTGGATTAGGGGCCTTGATTAAACACAGAGCGTATTAACCACGGCAGCGCTCAAACCCTTCGTCTGGCAAGCGCAAAGCTTGTGTCACCGGACGTCATCAAACAAAGACACGACATCGGCCCTAAAGCGAATAGGATACCTGGGAAAAGACAGTGAGGTAGGTAATTTTTATGTAGACTGAACATCGTCCGTAGGGTGCGGAAACTTTAATCAAAGGTGCTGTCCAACCAGCACCTTTGGGGGGTCGGAGGAGGACAAGGGTGGGGCATGTGCTAGTGACACAACATCCGGTGCACGCAAAGGTGTTCAGGTTGAAGGGATATTAAGGTGCAGGGTGGGTGGTGGTGGAGGTGGTAGGGGTTGGCCTGTGCGGCTGATTCCCAACAGGCAATCAACTGTTGGGAGATGCTTAATTTGCATTTAGATCACAAATTCAAATTTATGCTGATAAATACGTGTTTTGGTCGAAAGAGGATGAGAAATTGGCAGTAGATAAAAAATCTGTGGGTACTGGTCATAATTTTCATATTCCTATTCAGAGCAAATTATCAAGATTCCTTGGAACACAGTCAGGCCGTGTAGGTTAGCACTTTAAATCCATTCTGATTGTTTTCCATTTGCTCTGTTTTGAAGGACTGCATGTCAACCAGATAGCTTAATGATTAGGAAACCAGCTCTGCCCTCATGGAAGCCTCTCATTACGAATAGGCAAATTAATGGGGTTTCTGCAGATATATTTCCAATTTAGTTACACTATATTTCCAACACCCACAAAATTAAAACACACACACTCGCACTCAAACACACACGCACGAAGATACACACACACACACACACACACAAAAATAATACATTTTCTTTATGTCCTCCATTATCCTTAAGTCTTGCATTTATACTTCAATGTGTGTGTGTCTGTGTGTACGTGTTTGGGTGTGTCATGCATGTGTGTGAGTATGAGTGTGTATGCAAAAATGTTTTGTGTTTTCATTCACACACATGCACACACACACTGCGCCCAAACCCACTTGCACACACACGCACGCACGCACGCACGCACCAGCACGCCACGCACGCAAGCACGCACACACACACACACACACACACCACCACACACACACACACACACACAACACACACACACACACACACACACACACACACACACACACACACACACACACATTATTATTATTAAGAGAAAATGGGTTTGGCATAAGCTTCAATAAGCTCCTTGGCAGGCTTGGGGAGGTGCTGGGAGGAGATCGATCATTGTGTCTCCGGCAGATAGATGGCCGCCCGGCCCAGAGCTGGCTGCCACCCAGGTGGGGGCAACGCCTCCCGCCAAGAAATTCACTGAATTGTGGACAAAAAGGATAGCTGGGTGAATTATGTGGATACTATACCATACTATACCATACTGTAATTAATTTCTACATGTGCAACAAATTTCTCATTTATGACATCCTGTTGCAAATGTTACACACAAACAAAATTCAGATTGAATACATTTATGCGGTCCTAAATATAATGAAAACACGTGAGACAGGAGAGTACCTCAGGAGTCAAGTGGGAGTGATGTTGTTTTATCCTCCACGTGACAAAACACATTACTTGTGGTGCCTTAAGGAGACGCAGGTTTACACCAGGAAGAGAGCATAAATCCCATGATAATGAATTTTTATTGTTTGTGTACTTTGTTGAATATCTTACTACTATAATAGCAGGCCTGTCGCACCAGTTGCTCAAGCTACTCAAGTGCGCATGTGCCAAGCGCAAACGCATATATACGCCACAAGCACGCACATGCGCATGAACATACACGGAAACGCATACATGCGCACACACTACACAGACACACACACACACAGCACGGCACACACCGCACGTCAACACAAAGGCAGCGACACATACACAGAAGCGCACAGACAACACGCACACACAAACACACGCGCACAGGTAAAGACGTTTAACGGCTCCGCCATCCGTACACTCGCAGGTAAGAACCATAGGGGTAAGAACACACACGCACGTACGCACATGCGCACGTACATACACGGAAACACACACACATGCGCACACATTACACACACACAGTGCCGGCCCTGAGTAATTTAGTGCCCTAGGCAAGATTTTAGCTGGCGCCCCCTTGCATCGCGCATCGTCAATTTCACAATCCACTTTCATGCAATCACATAGAAACTGAATGTGTGTATTCAAGATTTGATTTCTTTGAGTAAAGCTAAGGTATGAAATATTAACAGTAATACACTTTAACTGAACTTTAACACTGATGTAAACTTTAACAAACTTTAATAAACTGTGACACATAAAACCAAATGCTTACAACCACCCTAATACAAAGGGGATGGACAACTAATAGCATTTTTAACTGACAAGCAGGAAAGACACGTGTAAAATAACACCTGAACAGGCCTAACGTTAAGTTTCCAAACGTCCCTGATGAATTTAAGGTGGAGTAACATTAACACACGTCGACTCAGCTATTTATTGATTATTAAACAATGTTGCTATCGTCCGAAGTAACGATGCACTTCATTACATTGACATTACTGTACCTCTATCTTTTTCACGTTTTTCCTCCTCTCTCTCCTTATCCTTCCTCGGGTGCCAGATGGCTTCAGTCTTTTGGACATAATTCTGATACAATGTCATTAATCTTTTTCTTTGTCTCGGGGTCACGGTGCGGTCAGAATCAGGCAGCTGGCCTCTTGACTCCGCCCCGCTCACAGAAGGCAGGTACAGAGCAACGAGCCAGGCAGGCACCCAGAAAAAAGGCTTCCCCATTATTTTCACATATTATGAAAACAGCACTTTTCCTGGGATTTGGGGTGTTATTGTGGGTAAATGGTGCTCCCAAACGCATACAAACTTTGAAATAAGTCCGTACATGATTTTTTGAGTGCGATACGCATTTCTTGAATATTACCTCCCACTTCCCCTCTCCCCTCCAATCAGAGCATCGCTAAGATTGTGTGGACCAGTGGACGAGCAGCTCCGGCGGGGGGGACTTGGCGCTAGCCCTGCAGCTAAGCTCCGGGAGTACAATCCCTTTCTCTGGCGCCGAGCTCACCCCGCCGGAGCTGCTGCCGAAGGGAAGTCGGGAGGAGGAGACACATGGAGTAGAAAGGGATTGTACTCCCGGAGCTGAGCTGCCGGACTGCTGCCGAGCTACCCCGGCCGGAGCTGCTCGTCCGCTGGAGCTGCCACCTAGCTTCGGCGCCAGTTCAGCTCCCGGAGTACACCGCCAAAGCTGCCGGACTGCGGCTGGACGGCTTCGACGGCGGCCGGCACCTCCGGCGCGCGGAGCTCGGAGGCAGTTCGGCAACTCAGCTCCCGGAGTACAATCCTTTTCTTCTCCATGTCGCGGTTCATGGACTTCAGAGGATCAAAGTTCATTCCCCCCAATTCTTCTCAACCATGGCCGAGATATCCCCCACTACGAGTCTTTACTTGTGGAAGTACCAGAGACGTCAAACAGTCTTTATTATTCATAATATCATCTGAGGCGCACATAGCTTTTGCGCCGTGATATTAGATAGATTATATAAACACCCGTGTATAATATTATTATTATGTTATATTATATAATATAGATATAGAGCTCCAGGTATCAGCAAACCGCAACAACCCCTTCTCCTCCATGCTGTGGTTTAGTCTGACAGCTCATTGGTCAATGGGCAGCAGCTCATTTGCATCAACGCTACAGACGCCAGAAACGGCGCATTCTGAAGGGACTGAAACAGAGAGGAATAGCAGTAGACAATATTTTTTTTCCTAAAAGCTATTTTCAGCAAACAGCTTCAAAAACATGTTTTCTGGAACTCAAATACTAGGTTTACTTGTTGGGAAAAGACTATAATATGTCTCCTTTAATAGACTTTGCTATGACTTTATGTTTCTCTGGGCTTATATAATATTTCTAAATAATGGCACTGGTAAAAAAAAAGTAAGATATTATATATATTATATATATATATATATATATATATATAATATATATATATATATATATATATAATATATATATATATAATATAATTATTATTTATTTTTTTGTTCAATACACGGAAACGCACACACATGCACACACACAAGCCCACGCACACACTGCACGTCAACACAAAGACAGCACACATGCACGGAAACGCATACACATGCGCGTGTATGCGTTTCCGTGCATGTGTGCTTTGTGTAGTGTGTGTGCACACACTACACACACAGTGGTGGTAATACGCGTTACAAGTAAGGCAAATTAGTAAAAAAGTATTTTTTTCAGGTAACGAGCACTTTTCACGTTGTGTTTTTTGATGTGTGTAATTTTACTCTTACTTGAGTAAATCTTTGATTTACTCTTTACTTTTCCATTCCATTCCATTGTGCCTTCATTAAAATGAGTATTTTGATAAACACATTATCTTCGTTGACTGTAATGCTGCGTTTCCACTGTAGGGTGCGGTACGGTTCGATAACCACCATTGCATGTCTTTACCTTATGCGGAAGAGGGAGAGACGTCGGAGGACCCGACGTAGGTAGGCCTACCATAAAGGGTAGGCCTACTGTCGGCGGTGGAAACACGACCTCAGAACTGAGCTGGGCTATACCGCCCCTCCCTAACCGGACTGAGGCGAACCGAAACGTAACCGTAACCCTGCAGTGGAAACACGGCAAGAGACAACATTTGTCGCCCGTTCGCATTGTCGCGGGACGAAGGCATAATCTGTTGCTGTGCAAGTTTTAACACGCATCTTTTGCCCGCCAACTGTGCTTGCATGTCTTTACCTGTTGTGTCTGAGATCTCGACGCAGTCTATTCATAGTATTGTAATCAATGACCACGGAAGAGGCAGTGAATAATGTATTGATTAGACAACGATTTATTAGATACCTAATAAACCATAAACACACAAGACCAGTAACCATAGCAACGCTGGTAAACAAACCCCGCAAAGCCCAATCCCTATGAGAGTTCCCCGCGCTACGGGCATCCGGAGGCACACAGAGCTTTTGGCCGTGATATTGTATACAATTATCAACCCGGTCTCACGAGATTTCGTGCTCATGCGCACGAAACGTTAATCTATTGAATCGTGTCCCAGAGTACGATTTTTTCGACTTTTTTCGCTGGAACGCATCACGAATGTTAACCAATGCATTCTGAATGGGCACGACTACGTCACGGATAGAACGCTGTTGACGCATCTGTCCTATTGGATAGTTTTTAGGATATTTTCTGTGAAAATGGCGGACATACTTTTTATTCTTGGTGGAAAATATGATAATTTTAGCATAGTTACGCCATTAAAAGTGTTTATGTGACAACATTTTTAGCGAGAAATGTGCATTTTACTTTCATAATCGTTGTGCTACGGCGAATGTGGAAGGATGTTTGGTTTGAATAGTTAATGACGAAGAATAATTTTCAGTCGTCTCCACATAATAACATGGTTGGCTGCTATGATGTTTGCTATGGACGCTGAAAACCAGCAGTCGCAATGCCGTTTTAAAATCATGGGAATAAAACCATTGTCTTTGCTGGTTATGTAAGCGATAATGTATAGAACGTACAGGGCACGAGTTTGTGGGCCAGAAGTGATTTTTCAATGGTCAAGCATACACGATCTTGTTATAACGATAATTGAATAAAAGTTATGGTCTACTTATAGATAGATAGTTACAGAGAAATAATTTTGTATATATATAATATATAATATATTTTAAGATTTAATTAATAAATGACAAAAACGGCTTTATAATCATGTGACATGCCTTCGGGCTTTTCTTTTCAATGGGCCTGCGTCAACGTCACGTCACTCTCTGCAAACCACTGTTGGGTTAAATGGCGGTGTCACGTTAAAATTGTAGCGGGGCGAAAATTGTACGGCCACGTCATCGTTTGTTTACATCCGAAAAACATGTTTCCAAACGACGAAATACATAATACAGATATTGGATGCTATCTGATTGATAGATATGATAGCGATAAACAACTGTCTTTACTATACATTGTATTGTATTTAATGTTCATCGAACAATAAAAAAAATTGTTTGCCAGCGTAAACGGGCGATAGCGTCAAAATGCAAATGTCATTTGACGCGGGCAAAGCATATGTCATTTTGAACGCGATCGCACGTTCGCGCGGCATCCTTTTTTTATTGATTCGAATTGAATACAATTATAATACAATACAAATATAAAGTAAAAACAATTATATCGAACTATCTGATCATATACATGATAGCGATAGCTATCTTTAATATTTAATTTATTAAATACGAAAACATGTTTTCTACATCGTGTACATGTCTGTTGCGGGCGTTGTCAGATGTAAACAAACGATGACGTAGGCCGGTCAATCGTCGCACTCTCGGTCAACAATTTTAACGTTAACAGGCGGCAATGGAGCTGCCGTAAATTGTGTTGTTTTTGTCGTAAACGTTAGCTTTCATAACCGTGCTAGCTTGGTTAGGAAATATAGAATATTCCATGAAAAATATCTGCCCGTAACCGGGCAAACAAGGTGTCCTTTGACATCTACGGTTTCGAGGCAATTGCAAACGGTGCCATACATGACCATATTTGACTGTTTCAGGGTAGTAATTAGCTGTCGATTTTGGAGGCCTTTATCAATAATGACCAGCTATAGATTTGCTTCCCGATTGAGTTTTCTGACAAATGACATGTTATTTAGCATCTACATTAGCAGCTGAGTCCAATGAGATCAAGCTTGACCTTGTGCCACACCGAGATCATGTCCTAGACCATAGGTGTACCATGTAAAATACAGGGGCCGTGTAGTGTAGGGGGCCGTGTAGGGCCGTGGAGTGTCATGCTTGGTGTCATTGGACTCAGCTCAATGTGTAGATGCTAAATAACATGTCATTTGTCACAAACTTTTATCGGGAAGCAAATCCAATAAGCTGGTCAATTATTGATTAAGGCCTCCAATTTCGACAGCTAATTACTACACAACATGTTTTGAATGTGTTCATGTGTGGCACCATTTGCAATCGCCTGGAAGCGTAGATGTTGAAGGAAATCTTGTTTGCCCTCTTACGGCCACCAGCCCTACAAGAAATTACTCAGCAAGTGCTCCATCTCGTTGCACCTCCCCCAGCGGCTCGCTTGCAAGATTTTGGCCTACACAGTTCTACCCAGACCTACACACTAGCCATCCAACACATGCATATCTGAGAATCAGGCCTCTCTTTAAATAATGACAAAAAGTTACGAGAGAAATGCACATTAACTTTTTGTTATCTCATAAGCGGCGTGGTGCCGGTTCCTTTTGACCTTTTTTAGTCGTGCCCATTCAGAATGCATTGGTTAACATTTCGTGATGCGTTCCACGAAAAAAAGTCGAAAAATCGTACTCTGGGACACGTATAGTACTCTGGACACGATTCATAGATAACGTTTCGTGCGCATGAGCACGAAAATCTCGTGAGACCGGGTTGACAATTATATAACAATTATGTAATATTATGGTATTGAGCTCCGGGAGTCGCAAACGGCAACAATCCCTTTCTCCTCCAGGCTGCAGTTCATCCCGGACTGCACTTTAGGGAACGGTTGGCCGGTTGAACGCTGATTGGCTGTTACGTTACACACGTCACTCAGTGGCCACTCTGTTGAACGCTGATTGGCTGTCGGTTACGCTCGCCCGTGCCGGGCAAAAGTGTTGTGCTGCAAAACCAAATATTGTCGCGGGTTTTCTCTCGCGAAAAATTTGCCCGATTCGCGTCTCTACGTTGACTTTTGTATGGGATCTTGTCGCCTCTTCGCATTTGGTGTGAACGCACCTGTCATGTCGCCCGTTCGCGTTGTCGCCAAAGTTTTGTCGCGCCACAAATCATTATCTATCGCTGTGCAAGTTTTTTCAGGCGAATTTGTCTTGCCACAACTTTTTGGCCGCCAATGGTGCTTCATACCAAATTCATTCTCAACCACAGACCGAGATAACCACCATTGCATGTCTTTACCTTTTGTGAAGAGGGAGAGACGTCTGAGAACCTGAACGCAGTCAGGTATTTCATAATATTGTAATGACCACGGAAGAACGGCAGTGAATGAAGTATTGATTCGACAGAGATTTATTAGATAGGCCTTGCCTAATAAACCATTGGAATACACAAGACCAATCATAGCAACGCCGGTAAACAAACCTCGAGAAGCCCAATCCCTATGAGAGCTCCCCGCGCTATACGGCCATCCGGAGGCGCAAAGAGCTTTTGGCCGTGATATTATATATACAATTACATTATATTATATACTATTATATATAGAGCTCAGGGAGTCACAAACGGCAACAATCACTTTCTCCTCCATATTGCAGTTCACCCCGGACTGCGCTGCACTGAGTTTGCCGGTTGAACGCTGATTTGCTGTCATCACGTGAATGTCGCGTCAAAGTTGAAATATTCGACAAGTTTTGATGATCAAAAACTTGTCGCCGTTTTCTCTAGTGAATAATATCGTCCGATACACGTCTCTACGTTAACTTCGAATGGGATCTTGTCGCCCCTTCGAGTTTGGTGTGAAACGCACATTCTGTCTATCACCATGACAAGCAACGGCATTTTGTGTCATTTTGTCATATAAAAATCGTTAAATTCAGACATCGCCAACGACACACGCATATCACATAAACACAGAATTCACGTGATTTTAATAAATAGATAGTGTCCCTCATAACACAGAACGAAAACATGTCAATGAC
Organism: Melanogrammus aeglefinus; assembly: GCA_900291075.1. Taxonomy (NCBI): domain Eukaryota; kingdom Metazoa; phylum Chordata; class Actinopteri; order Gadiformes; family Gadidae; genus Melanogrammus; species Melanogrammus aeglefinus. The sequence continues at coordinate 295,256 of OLKM01000126.1, read as the reverse complement.
ACAGTATGGTGAATTATGTCCATAGAGTCCACCACAAGACTAACTTTGCTGCTCAAAGGTAATATTGCCTCTCCTCCTTGAAGCCTCCTGAAATGTCTTTACACTTTGTTGCTCAAACTTAATATTCCCTGCTCCTTAAACCTCCCAAATGTGCTGCGATATTGATGTTACCCTCCCCCCTCTGGACTGTTTTAGTTGTTTTATTTTTCTTATGTTTTGTCTGTATGCTATGTGTGACTGTAGGCTCCTGCTGCATGTCTTGGCCAGGACACTGGATAGAGTGTTTTATCTACAATGATGATTTATTTTTCAACTAACCAATAATGTTGCTTGCATTTTAAAATGTCATGGAACTTTCCAGCCCTGATAACAGTAAAAGCTCTTGCACACTTTCCATTGAAACAATTACCCCAGTTACCTAATTTGACAATTTATTATGTTAATCAAATGCTCACACACCAGCTGCTTTCAGAAACTTGTGTAAGTCCTGACATTCTCCTGATGTGCCGTATGTGTGACAACATATTCTGACATTTGTACCCTGAAATCTCGCTGAATAGTACTACCCTGAGGTAGTATTTTCTCTGTAGGAAGTGTAATTACTTTATATTGAATGAGTAGAAAGTCTTGTATTTTACACCACCTTCAGTGGGCGTACTGCTGATGTTCTGCATGTCATTTCAGTGGCCCTCTTAATGATAAGCAGCCTGTTCCCTTTTGTTTTTGATGTTTAAAAAATATTTAAATGTTGGCTGCTTTTAAGATTCATTTGTGGTGAACAATGTTATACGTTGTTAAATTATAGCACAAAATGTTATTTTACTATGCGCTCAGAAATGTGTACATTATTGGACTGGGGTTTCCACGATATTGCTATTGGTTTATTACAACTAGAGGTTTGAGCGAGACAAATGCGCGAGCGAAAACTCTAGTGTATATATAATAGCCAACTCTCTTTTCTTGGCCAAAGGACATAAGTTAAAATAAAATCTGCCCATGGCATCCAAAAAAGTACTGCAAGGCTACAGTAGAACATGGCCGACCTGATGAATGGTTCTGCATAGCGGCTTCGCTAAGCGTGGGGGCATCGTGGGCCAGGGGTCTGGCCGGTCCTTGGCGGATTCGAGATGCCTCATTAGAGACTGAAAATGTAGCAGTACTGTTGATTGCATTTATTACAGGCGCGTGGAACAGTAGGTACAGGGGTAAATTGCAGAGCCGGGGGTTTAAATGTGACGCAACTCCAACATTTTCGTCTATCATTAATCTGGGAACAATGGCGTGGTCATGCAGCGATTAACCCTCCAAAACATTTGCGGGGGTCTCTGCTTTGATGCTTAAGAAATGGAAGTTAGAGAGTCACCAAAGTGCCAACGTGATGCGACCTCTTCCTGCATGCTAAATTCATAGACACGAAATGCACAATCTTGAAACAAGAAATTTGCCACAAAACATATCCTTAGTTTTGC